>PVIY010021587.1:0-42192 GCA_004026745.1 Myrmecophaga tridactyla | reverse complement strand
GAGATGAAGAAGGAAAATGCCTCCCGGGGAGCTTCGTGAAACAGGAAGCCAGGAGAAGATGCTAGCAGATGACGCCGTGTTCGCCATGTGCCCTTCCAGCTGAGAGAGAAGCCCTGACTGTGTTCGCCATGTGCCTTCTCATTTGAGAGAAAAACCCTGAACTTCATTGGCCTTCTTGAACCAAGGTATCTTTCCCTGGATGCCTTTGCTTGGACATTTCTTTAGACTTGTTTTAATTGGGACATTTTCTCAGCCTTAGAACTGTAAACTAGCAACTCATTAAATTCCCCTTGTTAAAAGCCGTTCCGTTTCTGGTATATTGCATTCCGGCAGCTAGCAAACTAGAACATAAATAATTGAATAAATAAATGAATGGAGGAGAAAGGACAATGTTCCTTATAGAAGAATTCTAATTAATAAATGCAGAGAAAATGTGGAGGGGATAAGAGAAATACAAAATCATCAGACAAATACTAGTTATAATTTTTGCAGATAAGATCCACCTACGGATGCAAAAATCAGTGGGCAAAAGTTTGAGGGAAAGCAGGATATCGGCATACTCTCAAAGTATTTCCCCAAGAGAGTTTCCAATTACAAAAGGAAAGCTAGTAAAGCTACATTGGAGAGCCCGGGTGTGACACTTTGACCAAGCACTCAAGAGTAGCATCATCAGTAACGAGACACATCCACGTCACACATGCTCTTATGTTGTATTAGGGACACAAGGGCTCTTTATTGGATTCTTGCCAAAAACGTATTATTCCCATCACAGGTAAACACTAGACAAACCCAAATGAAAAGACAGTCTACACTAAAATTGTGGAGCATTTGTTAAATTCATCTGCAGGGAGACTGGGTGATATTGGCAGTGACTGTTCTACATTGAGGCTTTGTTTGGTTTATTTATTAAAGTGTACAGCATCTAAAAATCAAACACAGCTTTACTTAGAACACTAAGCTGAATTAGTCATGTCCATTCAGACATAACCTGAACTACTGAAAAGTACAGTTTCCGGAAGGTTTATTCTGTATAAACTATATGTTAGTCCTCAATAGAATACCTTTTTTTTTCTTTTTCTTTTTGATTTTGGTTGTTTGATGTGCAATATGTTTTTGTATGCAGGTAGTAAATAAACTTTGATCTTCCAAAGCAAAAAACAAAAAACAAAAAAGACAGTCTACAGACTCACCAGCATTCTTCAAAAAGTGCCAGGGTGATGAAAGACAAAAAAAAAGACTAAGAAGTATCACAGACAAGAGGCAGCTTTTGCGATACAACAACTAAATCCAATATGGAATTCTAGATTGGATCCTGGAACAGAAAAAAAAAATACATTAAGGAAAATCCAAGCAGGCTCATAGTTTAGATGATGTAATATACCAATTTTGATTTCCTGATTTTGATAATGACCATGGTACAATTATGAATTGCTAACATTAAGGGAAGCTGGGTGAAGAGCATGTAGGAAAACTTTGTACTAGTTTTACAAATTTTCCTTATTTGTATTTTATATTTATATTACTTCTATGTCTAAAATTATTAAAAAATAAAAGTAAAAAATATACAGTATCACCTATTCTGGAATTCAAATAACATGTTCTTCTTGATAGGATGATTCCAGTATGTTATGCTTGTGCTTCGAGGTGAGTGGAGATAAAAGTGATGGAGGTTCACCAAGTAGATTTGTACTTATTCATTGTTAATTCAAAAAACAAAATAAGAAAAAAAAATAAGGAAAAACAAGCAAAATAAGTAATTTTTCTTAATTTTAACTCACCTAGATAAAAAACATTAAACTGATTTCCTCTTCTCTTAATCCCCAAAAAGGACTAAAGAGAACATCAAAGAACATCCTGTTTTAGGAACTCAATTATGTTAGCTGAATTACCATGGGAACACTATTTTAAAAATTTGCATCTACTAGTTAATTTAGCATTCTCAAACCATTTTGTTTTTTTGTGTTTTTAGAATCTTTTAAAATGTACTATTTCTCACTCTTGAATCTCTATAAAGCAGCAGAACATATTGTTGCCTCTGAATTACTTCTTAAAATTGTATGACTGCTATTGCTTCATGTATAGATTTTTTCGCTCTCCTCCTCCTGAGATTTATTTAGCAGCTATTTCAAGTAAATCAGAGACCCATGACTATTTTATATCTAAAGTAGGACATGGCGATAAAGACTAATCCTGACTCTTTTCTCCCCCTTTTGTATAGAACCAGAATTCAAAGGATGTCCTCAGGACCCTCCCCCATTTCAGAGCAAGTTCTAAAGGCTTCCAAGGGGATCTCACTCCTACACTCAGTACTGGCTGATTGGTGAGAAGGGAATGAAAAAGGTGCAGAGTGAAAGCAATGGCAGATAGTTTGAAGGAGGATTAAGGGAGAAAACAAGTATTCCTTTAGGATTCAAAGTTTCTCACTTTCCTCTATAATTTTTTTTTTTAATTGCATGGGCAGGCACTGGGAATCCAGGTCTCCGGCATGGCAAACAAGAATTCTGCCACTGAGAATAGGGAAGTATTTGCAGAGTCCCCAGGGGGAATGGTGAGAAAGGGGGAAAATTCAACTTCCCCAAGTGGAGAATTCTTGATATTCTCACAGGCAGTGGGGACAGCCAAAGCAATAGGCTGAGCCTCCAATCTTGGAGTTTGTTCATATGAAACTTAACCCCACAAAGGATAGGTCAAGCCGACTTAAAATTAGGCCTAAGAGTCACCCCCAAGAGAACCTCTTTTGTTGCTCAGATGTGGCTTCTCTCTCCAGCCAACACAACAAGCAAACTCACGACCCTCCCCCTCTCTACGTGGGACATGACTCCCAGGGGTGTGGACCTTCCTGGCAACGTGGGACAGAAATCCTAGAATGAGCTGGAACTCAGCATCAAGGGACTGAGAAAATCTTCTTGACCAAAAGGGGGAAGAGCAAAATGAGACAAAATAAAGTGTCAATGGCTGAGAGATTTCAAACAGAGTTGAGAGGTTATCTTGGAGGTTATTCTTACGCATTAAATAGCTAATCACCTGTTTAGTTAAGGTGTAATGGAGAGGCTGGAGGGAACTGCCTGAAAATGTGGAGCTGTGCTCCAGTGGCCATGTTTCTTGAAGATAATTGTATAATGATATGGCTGTCACAGTGTGGTTGTGAGAGCCTTGTATCTGATGCTCCTTTTGTCTTCCTTATTGACGGACAAGTAAAACATATGGCTTCAAAATAAATAATAGGGGGAACAAGTGTTAAAATAAATTTAATAGATTGAAATGCTGGTGATCAGTAAAGGGGAGGGGTAAGGAGTATGGTATGTATGAATTTTTTTGTTTTCTTTTTATTGCTTTTTCTGAATTGATGAAGATGTTCTAAGAAATGATCATGATGATAAATATACAACTATGTGATAATAGTGTGAGTTATTGATTATATAACAAGAATGGAATGATCATATGATAAGGATGTTTGTGTTTGTATGTGGTTATGTATCATAAATAAAAAATAAATAAATAAGCAAACAAACAAAAAAGAATTCTGCCACTGAGCCACCGTCACACCACCCTTTCCTTTATAATATTAGATACAGCCCTCCTTTCTACCTGGGATCTCTGGATCCCACCTGCAGTCTCACTCCTTTCACTCAAGCTCGGAGATCTGAAGAGCTGTAGTTTAGCACTAAGGGAATGAACATCAAGCCAACCTCGATGTTGGGCCTATTTTCCAGCTAATATCTCAGAACTGGCACCTGGAGATCAATTGTGTTTCTAAAACTAAGCCCTGTCCTTGAATCCTGGTTTTAGTACCTAAATACTTCTCGGCCCAGTGTCCTCACTTCTCTAGACAAGGTCCTTGCCTTTCTCATGTCAGTCCTCTGTACTCATCTCTCATTCCTCCCTAAGTGGCTTGAATACTGTCCTAACTCTCTGACAGTGAGCATCGAGAGGCATGTGACTTCTCCCCACTGCCCACAGATAGGGTTTAAAGTCCCAGACCACATCAGTTCCACCCTCTTCTAGTTTGCTAGCTGCCGGAATGCAAAATACCAGAAACAGAATGGCTTTTAAAAAGGGGAATTCAACAAGTGGCCAGTTACAGTTCCAAGTCTGAGAAAATGTCCCAATTAAAACAAGTCTATAGAAATGTCCAATCAAAGGCATCCATCCCCAGAAAGATACCTTGGTTCAAAAGAAAGCTGATGAGGTTCAGGGTTTCTCTCTCAAGTGGAAGGGCACATGGTGAACACAGTCAGAGTTTCTCTCTCATCTGGAAAGGCACGTGGTGAACATGGCATCATCTGCTAGCTTTCTCTCCTGGCTTCCGGTTTCATGAAGCTCCCCAGGAGGTGTTTTCCTTCTTCATCTCTCAAGGTTGCTGGCTCATGGACTCTCTGCTTTGTGGTGCTGTAGCATTGTCTGCTCTTTCCGAATCTCTTATTCTCCAAAATGTTTCCTCTTTTATAGGACTCCAGTAAACCAATCAAAACCCACCCAAATGGGTGGAGACACATCTCCCCTAATCCAGTTTAACAACCACTCTTGATTGGGTTCCATCTCCAGGGCGATGATCTAATTCCATACAGTATTGAATAGGGATTATTCTGCCTCTACAAAATGGGATTTTGATTAAAACATGGCTTTTCTAGGGGACATACATCCTTTCAAACCAGCACACACCCCTATCCCCACAACCTCCCTTTCTCATAATATAACACATATTAAGGAGAATAGCATTTCCAGTCGTCCCTTTTTCAATATTTTCCAAAACAATGTTCAAGGGAAGTGTGCTAATCATGGCTCTCCTTCTATTAAGGAGTACTTAGAGATCACAAAACATCACCATCCCAAAGAACATTGATATTTGTGTGGTCATACTCCAGACTAAGAATAATTTGAATAACTGATCCTAAAAACCTTCAAAACTTAACCTCACAGAAACCTTTTCCAGTTTTCTGCTGACCAGATGCTACCAACTTATGCCCAATTTACAAATGTTTTCTAGAATATTGCTTATCAAAGCATGGTTCCTGAAGCTTGCTAGAAATGCAGAATCTCAAGCCCCACTACAGACCTGCTGAATTGAAAACTGTATTTTAACAGTCTCTAAGTTTGCAAAATATTTCTCTAGAACTCTTAGAGCCATTAACTACTTATGTTTTCCTCAATAAATTTGGAGAACACACCACAATTTTCATGTTTGCGGTATTCCAATTTGAGGTGCCACTTCTCACCCATTCTACACATAACTAGAGGAGCTGCGAATCCCTGTCCTACCTCTCCTTCCCATCATAATACCAAGGAGTGGACCTACGAACCAGGCTGAGTGGACCACAGAAAGACAACCCCCTGGAAACAGTGACTGGTCTGAGTGGCCAGTCTGGCAAGTTTGGACTGCTGCAATTGGTAATTTCAATTAATAGAGAATCGATAATTCTTGGAATTCTTCAAATTGGAAACTAAGGGATAGCTTTGCCTTTTCCTTTGGAGCTGTAATTATAGGGCAATAATGCCTGCTTTGTCAGAGACCATACTTCCAGCCATGTGGAAAAATCCCACGTACAGTAATAAAGAATGAAACTAAGCAGAAAGCAGCAAAGATGAGAGACGTATAAGGAAAGAGAATCATGATAGCATTGTTTGAGACCCTAGACCCAGGCATGGCCAAGGCCAGATGTTCCTCAGACTTCCCAGTTATATAAACAGGAAACTCTCTTTTTTTTCACCTCAGCTAATCTGAACTGGGTTTCTGTCACTTACAACCAGTCTTCTTGATAATACACAGTTCATAAATTTGAAGAGTTCCATAATATTTCCTCTTCTTTGTTTATTAGTCTAAACACCTTCTTTTTCCTAATCTTTTTCCCCCATAGTTTTTCTAAACTGATAAGTATTTTGGGGTGGTACATTCAGATTTCCAGACCCCTAGATGTTTTTTCTGATAGCCCACTTATTCCACCGTCCCTTGGGAACCCCCCTGAAGCTTTAAGAACCCTCTTCAGAGTGCCTTTTTTTATCAAATCTGATATATGTGGCTTTTTTTCCCTTCTCTAATTGGTGATGTCTGTGAATATTTTTCAAGCCTTATATCTGAATACTTAGTTGAGAGGACAATAGGTTGGCCTATTCATGAGTGGATTCTGAGAACATTTAATGGAAGCTCCATGCATTAATTCTACAAGAAGAGCCACTGGACGCATTTTAATAATGATGAAGGATCTAAATGGTTACAATGCTTTGCTTTCAAAAACATTGAGTGCATCATAGCCATTTTAAAGAGATTGCTTCAGCTCAGATCATTTGTTAAAGCTAAAGCAAAGAAGTAGAAACATTTGCCTTAGAGAACCATTTCTAACTAGTTATAGGGCAAATGTGAACCATCATCTTTATCCACTTATCCTTGGAATCTAAAGACAATTAATGTGTATATATTGAAACAGACAGGAGACAGTCTAAAATCATTTTTTAAAGTCTTCAAGGGATATGGCCATTATAACATAGTAAAGCTTTTTTTCACTTGGTTTAAAAATAACCACTTCTCTATAACACTGGAGTTAGACTAATGTTAGAGAAAAGGCCTCTCCAGAAATCCTTTCAAGACATCCATATAGTAAGGTCATTAGGTGGGCAGACAGTTCTACTGCCTTCAACACAATGGAATTATGTAAACTGGATAGTATCACTCTATTTTGGTAGCTTCTTTATCTCTGTTTCATAATTGTGTCTTATTTAGTATAAAGTGACAAACATTGCTTGTCTAAGTCAGACCAAAGATGTATTTACTTCAGCGGTTTTCTTTTCTTTTTTTTCTAACTATAACCTCCTGGGGTAACAAAAGACCCAGTAGGATGGGTCTCCCTCCCTACATGCTCCCACTTTTAGGGAAAAAATAATTTGATGACAAAATGGCAACTACATATAAATTCACCAGAACAACTAATAAATATGCATCTGCTACCAATATGGTAGCCACTAGCTATATGTGGCTAGCCCAGTTGAAATGTGGTGCAAATTTTGCTTGAGATGTCCTGTAAATATAAAACCGTACCAATTGAAGGCTTAGTACTAAAGAAAGCAATACTTTTTTATATTGAACACATGTTGAAATGACAATATTTGGGATATATTGGGTTAAAGGAAATATTAAAATTTATTCTCTATGTTACTTTTTAATGTGGTGCCTGGGAAATCTAAAATGACGTGTGAGTCCCCTCATGTTTCTTTTGGACAGCATTGTTATATTCCTATGTTCAGTGGTTGAGAGTTCAGTCTGAGGTCTGATTGCCTGGGTTTGAAACCCAACTCTTACCTTGGGTAAATTACTCATCCTTTTTTTGGGTAAATTACGCATCCTTTTTGAGGCCTCACCTTCATTTGTGAACTGAGATTAGTAACAGCATCAGCCTTACACAATTATGAAGATCAAAAGGGCTTTCCAGGTAAAGTGCATACAACAGTACCTGACACGTACTGACCAATCAGTACATACTCACTACTTATAATCCTGGTAATATTTTAATTTAAGTGCATGAGACCCAAATTTTAGTATTTCATTTAATTTTAATGACTTAATGTCTGAAATGTGTATAAAATTGAAAGCCAGCAGACTCATAATTTTGGATCTGTTAATAGCTTATCAAGGGAACCAGATGGCTACAGTTCACAGAGAAATACTCATCTTTGTCAACAGTCACGGCATAAATAGTATCTGGCAGAAGGGCACGGCCATTCCCCACGGCATCAACCGCAAAACATTTCTGTGTGTTTCCAAACCAGTAACTTGGTATGAATCGAATAGTCCTGAATCTAGTACAACTCTTTCTCTATGTTACCTCTTGGAGTATTGAGTCAATAACTGCCTATTGGAAAAAAGTTGTTTCTTCTTATATGTTCTAAGTTTTTGTCAAATTCTGAAGCATGCCCCCCAAGTTGTGAATTTGATAGAAACAGTCTGTTTGCATCCGTGCCTCTTCTTTGATTATTTTTTCTCTCAGACTTTGTATCGCCACACTCAAGATCTGTGTTATCTATCTTCATTCAGAAATTCTTTTATTCTCTTCATTACTTTAGAGGCGTTCACATTTTTTTTTCTAGTTCTTTACTAGAGATTCAGTACTTAAGGTTCAAACAGGTGAGGGTAGAATAACTTTCTTTTTTTCTTTCGAGTTTTGAGTACACTGATGTGTTACTATTTTTCTTCTCTGTATGTTTAGTTTTACTTCTTTTTGCTTTTATTTGTCTTTTGGCTGAGAAAACATATCAAGTCAAAGCCTTCAGGAAATAATCCAGATGGAGTCCTAAATCCTGTCCCTATGTTGGAAACCACAGCTTGGCATTCCTTAACCATATACATTATTCACAAATTGCAAATTTTATATTGACCCATCTGCCCATAGCTTCATTATATTTTCCCACAGTTTACCAGCTTCACCATAGTGTTTTACTCTCTAGTGAGTAAAAGCAATGTATACACTTAATTTCTTCTATGTATCTCCTTTTCTAGACAATTTTTAAATGTAAAATAAAAATTTCACCGATCCCATTTCCATTTCTCTATACAAAGTGACAGAAAACTTAAATGAATAAGCATTCATTTAATACTATATGCTCAATGCCAACTGTAGGTGAGACATTAAATGGGGAAAGCTAATCTTTCCCTTCCTGTTTACAGGGGAGGCAGCTATATAAACAACCCTAATAACAAGCAGAATTAAATAGTACCAACTAGATTTAGGTTTGTTTAGAGGAAACTTCTGACTTCTAACTGGGTTGACTGAGTAATGTCCCACAGCGTATGGACATTTGTACTGAGGCTGGAAGAATGAGCAGTTTTCTTTCTGATGTACAAGCTTGAGATCAAAGTCCAAAGAGACAAGAGTATCAGAGAAATGGAGCTACACCCCTAATCACAACCACGCATAGAAATCACCCTACGTATAGATTCCCACTTCAATGAGATTATGAGTTTCCTTACTGTTTAAAACTGTTTGAGCTGGTTTTTCTATCATTTGCATTCTAACTGACATACCTCTCTCGAACTCTAAACCTATATTTGAAATGCTCAGGTACGGCATCTCCAAATGGATGTCCGAATAATGCCTTGTATTTTAGTGGGTTGTCTGAGAAGCAGATGCCAGGATGGGATTCAATGTGCAAGAGATGTATTAGGAAAAACACGGGTGAGGGAAAATGTGGAGGGGGCCAGCGAGTCTGGGAAAGCCATCAAACTGCCTATGGCCCTTTTAAAGAGGAGAAGGAGAGGGTTGCGTGGAACAGCCTTAAACTGCAATGCCGTCCTAAGAATATCTGGCAAGGCTGAAGGAAAGTCCACAAGCCAGCGTCACCCATAGAAGAAGAGGCCTAGGTCCACCTGAATGGCTGCTCAGTGTCCCTGCCTGGTCACTACTCCAAGCAGGCCACAGGAAGCATGGCCGGGTCTGACTGACCTAATGGACATCATCTTGCCACCGCAGCCCGGTCCTTGGTCAGTCAATCTCCCCTTGGGCAGCTTCTTTAAGGTGCATTCTCCTGGTCTCCACACCCCCCAACCTCAGTACACCCAACCTGAATTCATCATACTCTGCTCCCAAATTCCTCCCTCCACCTATGCCACCTACCTGGGTTGATGTTATTGTCATCTTCTTGGCCATCCAAAACAGAAATTACATAGTCATCCTTGATTTCTTCCTTATCCTTATGCCTCATACCCAACAATAGCTCCTATTTTAATTATTCTATTTCTAAAGCGTCTCTTTCACTCAAGCCTCCTTCCAGGCCTGCTCTCCTGCCCAATCCACACTTTCATCTCTTGCCTGTGATGTGGCAGGACTCCTTCCTAACTCCCAATCCAAATTACTGTCAATGCATTTATAGCTGGACAGGCTCTTAAAATACCATCTAATTCATTCCTCTTCAGCCTTCATTCCGCAACTGAGAAATTCTGATATGTCACTCAGCTCCCCCAGTAATAATTACTGATAAAAAAAAAATACACTGAAGAGGGCCAAGGGAATCATTCTCTGCTCAGAACACACCATTGTTCCGTGCAAGGCCTTCTCTAGCTTTATTTATTTAGACCTCTTTATCCCCATTCCCCACGCTCATACCTCTATCAATAGATAACCGTTCTAATGTGTCCGCTGTATATCCTTTTATTCAAACGTATTTTTATAATACACATATTGCTTAACCTATATTTTTAATTTTTATAATTGGTATTGTGCTATAGACTTCATCCAATTTCTTACTTTTTTAGTCAGCTGTGGGTTTTTAAAGTCTTTCTATATTTGCTGTGTGAATGTCTAATTCATTACTTCTTAACTGCTTTATAGGACTCCACAGCATGTATCTACCATATTTTAAAATTTTCACTTCCCCAGTGATATTCACCTAATTTGTCCCCAGCTCCCCAGTATGACAAACAAAGTAGGGGTTAGCCTCCATATACATATTTCCTTATGAACCTATGGAGGGATTCCCCTGGAATATATTCCTGGAAGAGAACTGGTGACTCATAAGGACTAGGTACATTTAATTTGACCATATAGCACCAAATTGCTCTCTGAAAAGGTGGCAGTCCTTAAGCAGAGCATGAGGTTCCCCTTTCCTCAATCCCTAGTAACACTCAGCATCTCCTAACTGGCTAATTGCTGCCCATCTGATATGTGAAAAATACTATGTCAGCATTATTTTTACTCCCATTTCCCTAATTACTAATGAATCTTAGCATCTTTTCATATACCTATTAGCTTTGGGAGTTTCCTATTCAATGAATTGCTTGTTCGTCGCCTTTGCCCATTTTTCTATTGGAGTTCCAGTCTTTTACTTGTTGATTTGCTGGCATACTTTGTGTATTCTATATATAGTTTGTAACAGGTATCATTCCCCAATCTGTCATTTGTCTGTTACCTTTGTCTCTACTACTCTTTGCTGAAGGAAATGCTTAATTTCATTATAATCAAGCTCATCAGTGTTTCTCCTTCTGATTTGTGCTTCTCTACCTTAGGTCACAAAATTTTTTCCCTTTATTGTCTACTATTAACATAGTTTTAACTTTCTAATGTAGGTTAAGCACTTAATCTGTCTTCAACTACCTTTGTAAACAGAGTTAGATAAAGATCCAGGAAGGCTTCCTGAGGAAATAACTTTTAAGCTACAATTTGAAGGAAAAGCCGAATTAGCCCATTTGAAAATGGGAAGAGCAGAGCTCCAGGCAGATAGCTGCATCTGCAAAGGCCTGGAGGCGAGAGAGGATTTATGTTAAATTTGAGTCACTGGAGGAAGTTCAGCCTGGCTGGAGTATAAAGTTACAAAATGAAAAATGCAAGATGAATTGGAAGAAAAAGGCAGTGGGGAAATTATGAAAGATATTATAAAGTAAGTATAACCCAATGTAAGCTAGATAAACCAGACCTGAATCCTTATCCCCTGGGAGTTTGGAAAGTACAGAGCTTTCGCCAAGGTTTCGATGAATTTCCAGTAGGTTTTTATTACTGGCTTTAAATCCCCACTTTGACTGAATTAATTCATTTAATGGATCACTTCTGGAATGAATGAGTGCTAGTACTATTCCTACATAATGTTGATCAAGTCACAGGACACAGCCTGTTCTTCTCCTTTTCCAACACATACACATAATCACCCACATGGCCCACAGTCAGGTAATTTTGGTAAGGAACAAAGTTTACAAAGAGTAAGACAGACATATCTTTGCAAGGTAAAACTTAAAGCATGTACTAGAATTCTGATTCTCTAAAGTCCTTTGCCACTTCACCATCAGGAGTTTTGCCAACTTCACGTTTCTGTTTATTTTAATTGACAATTAGTTTGTTTCCTTGGTTTCTGGTGTCTCATGCCGTGAGAGCTTCTCCAGCTTATCCTGAGTAGACCTTGAAGTATTTTCTTAACAAAGACTGTTTCCTCTTTAATAAGAGTAATCATATAATTGTCCCACCCTGCTTCTCAGGTTTAGAAGTTGGGGCTAAGATCAACAGGAGACCACTGAAGGGCTTTAGAAAGGGGTGGTCCATAGTCAAGATGCACTGAGTGGTAGATCACTCTGAGTACAGTATAGAGAATAGATTGCAAAGACATAAGACTTAAAGCAGAAAGAAAATTTAGGGGACTATGGTAGAGTCCAGGAGAGAAATGATGGTGATGTGGATGAGCATGGTGGCAATGCATGGGGGGGGCCGGGTAGGGATGGAAATATAGATGGATACCAGAGGTATTCAGTAGATAGAAGTGGCAGAACTTGGCAATGGTTGACTATGAAAGATTTCTCAGCTTCTCACTTGAGGAAGTCAGTGAATTGATTTCTTTTCTTTTCTTTTTCTTTCTTTTTTTTTTGCATATGCAGGCTCTTTTTTTTGCAGAGAATTCTGCAACTGAGCCACCGTTGCACCACCCTTCAGTGAATTGATTTTGAAATAGCAAATACTGGTGAAGGAGCAGATTTGAGGGTAGATCTTGAGCCCGTTTTGGTCATGTGGAGTTTGAGATACCTATGGGACATTCAGGTAGATACACCAAGCAGACAAGTGGGCCAACTGGTTTGGAGCTCAGAAGTTTCAGGGCAGGAGCTACAGATTTAGGGGTTACCAGCCTATAGGTGAGGATGGATTGCATTGCCTAAAGAGAGAATAAATACAGACTAATGAGAGGGCCTAGGGTAAAATTCTAAGAACTCCAACATATAAGAGACAAGTAGAGGAGGAAGACTATGAAAGAGAAAATGGGCAATCAGAAAAGAAGATAAAAATAAGAAAGGCATAATATCATCCAAGCCAAATATTTCAGAATGGTGAAAGTGTCTGAATCTTACCTTTACAGAAAAAGAAACCAAGATTGGGAAAGTTTAAGATGACTAGAGACACTGGTCTCTGGGGATTCAAACTCAGATTTCTTTAGCTGCTTTACTTTTGTGGGCCTCAGTTTCCTCATCTGTGATACATTGAGGAAATGGAGTGGGGAGGGAGAGATTGGGCTGGATACCTTCTATGATCCCTTTCCAGCTCTATGGTTCTATAACAGGGAAGAAAAATCTGGAATATAGTAAATGGGTAATTGTTGGTATGTCCTTTAGGGCTTTGTCCCTTTACTCCTGATAGTAGAACAGAGTAGACATGCAACAAATGTTTTCTATTTTGAACATAGGCACACAATGATTATTGCCAAAGCAAATTCATAGGCTGCCATTAAATGTCCATTGATGCAGAAGCATTAGAGGCCCAACTGAAATCTACTAGTAAGTCACCGTCAGTTCCCCAGCAGCCATGTGCCCCTGCCAAATGCTGTCCCCCGACTCCCGCCACCCCAGTGGTGGTTTCTTGGCGTGCCCCTATAGAGAAAAAAGAACAGCAGATATATCTATTAACACTATTATTTTGTGGAAACATGAGATAAACTGATTTTAAAATGGAGTTAGGGCTTCCTCTAAAGCCCGGAAAGCAAGGTGTTTGAATTTAATTTTATCAAGAAAGATATCCTGACCCTACAAACACATACTTCCAGAAGAACTTTTTTCCTCTGGAACACCCAAGGTAAGAAGCAGACAGATGTGGAGAGCTGCTGGTTGGTAAAGGCCCCACAGCAAGGGAAGGGAGGTCTCTTCTCATCACATCCCCATTCAATGCCTTCCGCATTCCCTTAACTCTATGCCTTCATCAGAACCCTACAAACCAAGGAGACAGACCTGGTCCTTTTGCTTCATTTTTTTTTTCATTTAGTGGTTGAATTTCATCACAGCATTCCATGTAGAGGATTTTTTTTTTTTTAATCCACTGCCCTAATGTAAAATTCTATGCCTATAAGTTCTAGACACTGTGTGGTTAATGAATGAGGCAGAGTTTGGAGCTAAAGAGGTGGTCAAGATTCCCAGCTCTGATACTTACAAGCTGTGTGACTTGGAGAAAATCATGTAACCTCTCCAAGGCTCAGTTCCCTCATCTCTAACAAGGGACAAAAGTACCTTGTATGGTTGTTCTGAGGTTTTGAAATATTATATAGAGAGCATCTGGTATTGAGTAGGTGCTCATTAAATGGTATTTTTATGAACGCACAAAAAACACACACTTCAATTCAAAGAAAGGTATGTTACATAGAACAAATCCACTTTTCAAAAATTTGAAATAAAATATAGAAATTATTTAGGACACACTTTTCAGTGCCTATTTGCTAAAGAGAAACTGTTTAATATCAAAAGACTTTGTTCCAAACTTTGGCTCTCATTTCTGATTTGTTCACAAATCATGACAGTAAAATGCTGCCTTCCTGTGGGTCTGAATCTCTGAGCTGCAGAAGCCAAAGGATTATTCTGTTTTTCATCTCCCTTGGGGTTTCAGCTTACTAATATTTTCATTAAACATTTAATTACTTTGCCATTAAGTTACTCTTTCCCCGTTTAATATCCAATCAAAGCTAAATAAGTGGAAAGACTTAACATAACTCTTAGAATAAGACATCTAAGGTTGGCATTAATCCTTAGATTACCTGTATAGAGACATAACTTCAAGAAGGCACACTAAGAAGGAGAAAGCAATTCCTCGTGTCATGTTTTGTAAGAGAACAATAAGGTTAAAGGCAGAAAACAGCTCCTGTTCAGAGAAGGCCCCCAGTGAATTAAGGTTAAAGGGATTTGTCCTTGCAGGGCCCCAGGTCTCTAATTGGGGCCTTCAATTTCCATAATCCAGAAGGATTGGGACCAGACGCTTCTAGATTACTGCCAAAGTCCACAGATGACTCGTAAGGAAAAAACAATTAGTGTTCCCCAAAAAACCTTTAGATAGAAAAGAGGCATTTAATGAAACCTAATGCAGACCCAGCCAAGGCACGGTGCTTAGTGAATATGCAGCCATTAGCAAAGGAGAGGCAAGTCTATTTATTTTCCCTCTTCAGTTTTAAATCTCTCCAAATATCTGAGGTTTTTCTTTCCAGGGTACATTAATGTGCCACTTTAATGGGAATACGAAGTTGATTAGATCTATATTTAAGAAATATGGTTTTCTTTGTAACTCTACAATCTTTAAAAGTAATAAAAATAAAACACATCATAGAACAGACTCAAATTTCTCACACTTTTGTTCTTTTAACACATAAAACCTATGTAAAGAATATAAAATCTTGCAAGCCCATTAAACTTCAGGAGCAATCCAAGCAGGGGAGATAGAAGATTCTGGAAATTAGGTTCTAAACTTGCAGTGGTTCTCAACCTGGGTTGCGTGTTGCAATCATTTGAGGAACTTAAAAAAAATACTAATGGCAAAACTCAGCCTGAAGATTGTAACGTAATTGGTCTGGGGGCAGTCCAGGCATTGGGATTTTTAAGAACTCCTCAGATGATTCAAAAGCGCAACCAAGGTTTAAAACGCACTACTCCATAGGAAAACCAAACAGGAGAATGGAAGGCAATCATCTATTCCATTCAGGACTAGCTACATAATTTTTAGGGCCCCGTGCAAACAAAAATGCAAGGTCCTTGTTCCAAATTGTTAAGAACTCAATATAGCATCAAGAGCATTAAACCAAACATACATTGCGGTCCTTCTAAGCTTGGGGCCCTAGGTGACTGCACAGCTGCATGCCCATGAAAGTAGGACTGATTCCAGCCTTAACTAAATAAAACTATTTTATTTTATTTTTTTAGGAACCATTTTCTTTGGAATGGTTAGGAAATATGTCATCTTCTCTCAGTACCATGTTAATTGTCTTGCTAGGATTTTCCAAGACAATCTGAACAGTATTGCCTATTTAAACAGCTTAGCCTGCTGAAAGCTCCTTATTTTGCCAATAAGGTTGGGCTTGCACTTTGTATCCCCACTCACAATCGGAAAAAAAAACATTACCTATGAACATTTTACTCCAAGTGAAGACTTTTCAGTCTAGAAAGCAAAGTAATTAAAAAAACAAACAAACAAAAAAACCTGAGTTTGGAATTCATAATACCTTTTTAAAAAAATGCACACAAATCCTAGAATGAGCTGAGACTCAGCATCAGGGGATTGAAAAAACCTTCTTGACCAAAAGGGGGAAGAGTGAAATGAGACAAAATAAAGTGTCAATGGCTGAGAGATTCCAAACGGAGTCGAGAGGTTATCCTGGAGGTTACTCTTATGCATTAAGTAGATATCACCTTGTTATTCAAGATGTAATGGAGAGGCTGGAGGGAACTGCCTGAAAATGTGGAGCTGTGTTCCAGTAGCCATGTTTCTTGATGATGATTGTATAACGATATAGCTTTCACAGTGTGACTGTGTGATTGGGAAAACCTTGTGTCTGATGCTCCTTTTATCTACCTTATCAATAGACGAGTAAAACATATGGAATAAAGATGAATAATTGGGGGAACAAATGTTAAAATAAATTTAGATTGAAATGTTGGTGATTGGGGAGGGGGAGGTGTGGGGGTATGGTATGTATGAATTTTTTTCTGTTTTCTTTTTACTTCTTTCTCTGAATAGGTGCAAATATTCCAAGAAATGATCATGATGATGAATATGCAACTATGTGAAGATATTGTGAATTACTGATTATATATGTAGAACGGAATGATCAAAAGTTAAAATGTTTGTGTTTGGTGTTTTTTGATATTTTTTAAAAAGTTAAAAAAATTAATTTAAAAATGCACTAATTCTCATATATCTGCCCCACACATCTGACAATTATCATCACACTCCAAGTTTTATTACCCAACATCTACAGTTAAGAAAACTTCCAAGCCTCCGTTTATTTGGCTAAATTGTTCTTATCTATTTACCAATCAGTAACTTTAAATTCTGGCTATAATTTCAGGAAATAGAATAATCATAATAATGTAGCTCGCGAGAAGAGGCAATGGCTGTAGCGGAGCCTTTTGGCTGCGTGTGTGAGGATTCACCGACAGTTTGCACACCACCGCCGCACCCCACTATCTGCCCCCACCCCACCCGACCCAACACATCTCTGTTCGCGAGGAACGTGGCCGGTCACGCCAGGTCTGAAGATTTACGTCGTGCATTTGGTTCTATGTTTCACTTCCGTTCTACACTCATCGTCCAAGAGGATTTGCTTATGTTCAATTTGAGGACACTTGTGATGCCAAAGATGCGTTACATAATTTGGACGGAAAAATGGACTTGTGGACATCAAATTGAAACTCAGATTGCACAGGGGGGGAAGACACCAAATCAAGTGAAGGCCAAGGAAGGGAGAAATGTATACAGTTCTTCACTCTATGAGGATTATAACAGCTATAAACATTCTAGAAGCCCAAGGAATGCAAGGAGGAGATCAAGAAGTCGGTCTTTTGATTCCAACTATAGAAGATCTTACAGTCCTAGAAGCAGTAAATTGCCTGGAAGACCTCGTCCTAGCAGAAGCCATTTGGGCAATGATAGCCAAGGAAGCAAGAAGAAAAATGTCAGATAATGCTTCCGTGAGAAAGGAAAAGTCTATATATGAGCTGATAAGTTAAAACCCAAGGAAAAGACCTGGGAACTATTGGACTGTTCTTTTGAAAATGTGGTGCAGTAAGCTGCTACATCCAGTTCAACTAACAAAATCCTGCATACCACAGAGAAGAATAAAGAAAACCAAACTGACAAACATCCTTCTTTTTTTTTAAGACCTACGTGCAGCTGGAATACCCAGTACCATTCTGCTTACCACACTTGAAGAAAAATCTGAGAAAGTGGAAAAAGAACCAAAGAAGGGCAGTTTAAGCCACCAAAGGGTGGGTTGAAGTATGACTACTGTATAAAGATTTTGACTCTGGTCTGAAAGATGAAAGAATGTTATCAAAAACTACAAGGAATAATTGAAGTCCTTTCAAGTTTGCAAGTAAGCATTTTAGGACAAATAAGAGGAAATTCAACTTTGTACTTGTGGAAACTAATCCCTAAATATTAATAGATTTATATTGATTCATGGGTGAAATAGATCCATAATAAATTATTGAACAAGGATGTCTGAATGTCAAGGAAGACAGCCATAGTCTCTTACAGTACCTCTACAATTCTGTCTCACCCTGAATTGGTGGGAAAATGTAGGGTCCAGTATAAACTTCCTCTTTGATTGTCTTTGAAAGTCAGTTGCAGTTGTGCTAGTATTGGCAAACTTCACCTATGTTTATTCTGGTACCAGTGTTTTCTGCTTAATTGTTTGCTTTGTTGGCATCTGAGTTTATTTACTTGTGCCCCAAATGTAGCTACACCTTCCTCTTTACCAGGCAAATTCTAAATATAATTCTTGACATCTGACTAAGAGGGTCCATCTCTTCTCACCTCTTACCTAGTCAGTATATTCAGCAACCGTTTACTGCAGCTTTACTGTTGGACAAAACATTTTTTACTGGATAATTGGAGAGAGGAAAATAGATACAATTCACTTATTCAATAAATGTCAACTGAGAGCACAATCTAGTAAACCCTTACAGTTTGGGGTGGATTCTTCAGAACAATATTTTACACCAGTTGCAACCTAGTATAATTATAAAATGCAATATATACTATCAAAGATAAGTAATTTTGTGCTTATCTACCATTTTAAAATATCCAGTATTTGTTTTTATCCCATTAATACAAATAATGAAAAATGATTTTTGAATCTGCAATAATAAATTGATTTATTGTGCAGTGGATGTAATATTCTAGAGTTATATTAAATTGTTAACTGCCTCTTCAAAACATGTTAGAAAGTAATCCTGAAATAAGTATTCAACTTTGCATTAGATACAAAGGAAACTCTTTGGGTGCTAAAATTATTATTTTGAGACAGTCAGAACTGTTACCCCAACTGATGTGGTATGTTATGTAATTGAGAAAATGTTCACCAAATTATACATTTTAGTGACTGTGCTGGTTTGAAAGGCAGTATGCCCCTTAGAAAAGCCATGTTTTGATCAAAATCCCATTTCATAAAGGTAGAATAATCCCTATTCAATACTGTATTTTGAAATTGTAATCAGATCATCTCCTTGGATGATGTAATTTAGTCAAGAGTGGTTGTTAAATTGTATTAGGTGAAGACAGGTCTCCACCCATTTGGGTGGGTCTTGATTGGTTTATTGGAGTTGTATAAAAAAGGAAACATTTTGGAGAACAGAGATTCGGAGAGAGCAGAGAATGCTGCAGCACCACGAAGCAGAGAGTCCACCTGCCAGAAACCTTTGGAGATGAAGAAGGAAAATGCCTTCCGGAGAGCTTCATGAAACTGGAAGCCAGGAGACAAAGCTAGCAGATGACGCTGTGTCCACTATGTGCCCTTCCAGCCAAGAGAGAAGCCCTGACTGTGTTCGCCATGTGCCTTCTCACTTGAGAGAGAAACCCTGTACTTTGTCCGCCTTCTTGAATGAAGGTATCTTTCCCTGGATGCCTTAGATTAGACATTTCTATAGACTTGTTTTAATTGGGACATTTTCTCGACCTTAGAACTGTAAACTAGCAACTCATTAAATTCCCCCTTTTAAAAGCCATTGCATTTCTGGTATATTGCATTCCGACAGCTAGCAAACTAGAACAGTGACTTACATGTACATTTTATAGGGGACATGTTCTGTGTATAGTGGATTAATAACTTTTATAGTATCTCCCACAAACACACACACAATATGTAGAAACTCCTCAACTGCAAATTTTGTCAAATCCTCCAGTTTTTTAAGGTTAAAAGAAAATTCCGGGGATGCAAGGGTAGTCCAGTGGTAGAATTCTCACCTGCCATGTGGGAGACCTAGTTTCAATTTCCAATCCATGCACTTCCCAAAAAACAAACAAGCAAGCAAAACAAACAAGCAAAAATTCAACAAATGGTGCTGCAGTAACAGGATACTCACATGGAAAAATAATGAAATGTGACCCTGCCATACAGCATACAAAAAAAGAAAATTACCCTGGACAGCTTCTGGTGAATATAGATGTCAGCATTAGGTGCTCTAGGGTGCTGTTCCCCCATAAAATCTCTGAACAACTAGCAAAAACCGGCACAGCCTTCTTCCTCAAAACTCCAGAAAGCAGCTAAAGGGTTGCTGTACTGGGCAAGGACCTAATCAAGAAAATGCACTTTTAAAAATAGGAGGAGAGGGCGGGCCACGGTGGCTCAGCAGGCAGAGTTCTCGCCTGCCATGCCAGAGACCCGGCTTCAATTCCTGGTGCCTTTCCACGTTAAAAGAAAAATAGTAGGAGAGGAGGTGCAAGGGCAGTTCAGTGGCAGAATTCCCGCCCACCAGATCCGGGTTTAGTTCCCGGCCCGTCCACTTCCCAAACAAACAAACCAACAAAGCAAACAAACAAAATTTCAACAAATGGCGCTACAAATAAGGAGATATTCACATGGAAAAAAGAATGAAATGTGACCCCGCTATACAGCATACAAAGAAAAAAAATAGTAGGAGAAGCTCTTGCTGACCCTCCCCCAGTACTTCCCCAGCATAGTGTGGAGCCAGTTTGCACTCCCTTTGTGGGTCCCTGGCCCTGTTTGGGAGGGAACTGAGTACCCCTACATGCACACTGGGGCATCTAGTGGTTGGTGCCAATCTGCCCAGTGGCAGGAAACTCAACTCGTGTTCACCCTCCCAGAACTTGCCCTGCAGGTAGAAACAGCTTCTGCTAAAGCTAAATTAGGGTAAGAAACAACTAAGTCAAAGTGACCTGAGGCAAAGGATTACCTGTTTTAAGTCATAAAATAGAGCTCCCAGGAAGGGGATAAAGTCTATTTCACAGGGAGTGGAGGAGATATTCACATTCCTATAGAGGGGAATAACTAAGGCCATGAGTAAGCATAAGCCTAGGACAAGATCCAGACTCAGAAAAGGAAGGTATCCTGCACTTCACATTTGCCTCAGGCTGGTCTTCTTTTTTTTTTTTTAATTTTATTTATTAATTTTTAAAAATTAACAGCAAACAAAAACATTAACATATTCCATTCTACATATATAATCAGTAATTCTTAATATCATGACATAGTTGCATATTCATCATTTCTTAGAACACTTGCATCGATTTAGAAAAAGAAATAAAAAGACAACAGAAAAAGAAATAAAAAGATAACAGAAAAGAAAAGATTATACATACCATACCCCTTACCCCTCGCTTTCATTTATCACTAGTATCTCAAACTAAATTTATTTTAACATTTGTCCCCCCATAATTTATTTTTATTCCATATGTTCTACTCATCTGTTGACAAGGTAGATAAAAGGAGCATCAGACACAAGGTTTTCACAATCACAGTCACACTGTGAAAGCTATATCATTATACAATCATCTTCAAGAAACATGGCAACTGGAACACAGCTCTACATTTTCAGGCAGTTCCCTCCAGCCTCTCCATTACATCTTGAACAACAAGGTGACATCTACTTAATGCGTAAGAATAACCTCCAGGATAACCTCTCGACTCTGTTTGGAATCTCTCAGCCATTGACACTTAGTCTCATTTCTCTCTTTCCTCTTTCGTTGAGAAGGTTTTCTCAATCCCTTGATGCTGAGTCTCAGCTCATTCCAGGATCTCTGTCCCACATTGCCAGGAAGGTCCACACCCTTGGGAGTCATGTCCCATGCAGAGAGGGGTAGGGTGGTGAGACTGCTCGTCATGTTGGCTGGAGAGAGAGGCCACATCTGAGCAACAAAAGAGGCTCTCTTGGGGGTGACTCTTAGGCCTAAATTTTAAGTAGACTTGACCTATCCTTTGTGGGGTTAAGTTTCATATGAACAAACCCCAAGTCTGGGGGCTCAGGCTGGTCTTCTTGACAGAGGGCCACACTGAAGAACAGCACCAGCCAACAGAGAGCCCATTTGCAAAGACAGTGAAAGGTGTTTTTTTGCTTTGGTTTGTTTGGTTTAATAGCTCCTGGCACTCAAGGAAATACCTGTCATATCACTAGCTGATTATGACCTTAAGGAACAGGGACTAAATCCCAGAGTTAACAGTTTAAAATATTAAAGAATACAGTGTGCAACAAAATATTACAAAATAAACAAGGAAGCAGGA
This sequence comes from Myrmecophaga tridactyla, assembly GCA_004026745.1. Classification (NCBI taxonomy): domain Eukaryota; kingdom Metazoa; phylum Chordata; class Mammalia; order Pilosa; family Myrmecophagidae; genus Myrmecophaga; species Myrmecophaga tridactyla. Next base: position 20,250 of record PVIY010021587.1, on the reverse strand, counting down.
AATGAAGACCCATCCACCCATCCAAGTGAACAAAATAAAAGTCCAGAAACCATAAACAAAGATGGACAGACTTTGGATATAGCAGATAAAGACTCAAAAAGAAAAAAAAAAAAATGATGCTCAATTCATTCAAGGAGATAAAGGAAAACACAGAGAAGGAACTAAAGGATATCAGGAAATAGTGAATGAGCAATATGAGAATCTCATTAAAGAAACAGGTATTTTTAAAAGGAACCAAACAGAAATACTGGTGTTGTAGAATTCTTTAGAGGATGTCAATGGCAGATTAGAGTTGGAGAAAAATCAGTGAACTCAATGACAAAAAAAAAAAAAAAAAGCCAACCAAAATGATTCAGGCTGAAGAGTAGAAAGAAAAAAGAATGAAAAGCATACCAATAAATGCCTTCTAGTAGTTCCATAAGGAGTAGAAGGAATATTCAAAGAAATAAAGGCTTAAAACACCCCAAATTTAATGAAAGACATGAATATGCACATTCAAGAATCCCCGTGAACCCCAAACAAGATAAACTCAAATGAACCATACCCACATAGTAGCCAAACTGCCAAATGCAAAGGACAAAGACAGTTCTGAAAGCTGCAAGTGAAAAATAAGCCTGCATGAATAAGGGAGTACCAATAAGAGTGTTAATTTTTCATCAAAATCCATGGAGACAAGAAGGTAGTGGGATGAAATATCTAAAGTTCTGAAAGAAACAATTGCCAACCAGAAATTACAGATCTAATGAGACTCTTATTTCAAAAATGAGGGAGCAGAGTGATTTGATCAGTGAGCGGAAAAGTATTTGCAAAGTCCCCTTCAGGGAATGGTGAGAAAGGGGAGAAATTCAACTTCCCCAAGTTGAATTCTTGAAATTCTCACAAGCAGTGTGGACAACCAAAGCTATAGACTGAGCCCCCAGTCTTGGGGTTTGTTCATATGAAACCTAACCCCACAAAGGATAGGTCAAGCCTACTTAAAATTAGGCCTAAGAGTCACCCCCAAGAGAACCTCTTTTGTTGCTCAGATGTGGCCTCTCTCTCCAGCCAACACAACAAGCAAACTCACCACCCTCCCCCTGTCTAACATGGGACATGACTCCCAGGGGTGTGGATCTTCCTGGCAACGTGGGACAGAAATCCTAGAATGAGCTGAGACTCAGCATAAGGGATTGAGAAAACCTTCTTGACCAAAAGGGGGAAGAGTGAAATGAGACACAGTGTCAATGGCTGAGAGATTCCAAACAGATTCGAGAGGTTATCCTGGAGGTTATTCTTACACATTAAGTAGATATCACCTAGTCATTCAAGATGTAATGGAGAGGCTGGAGGGAACTGTCTGAAAATGCAAAGCTGTGTTCCAGTAGCCATTTTCTTGAGGGTGATTGAATAATGATATAGCTTTCACAATGTGACTGTGTGATTGTGAAAACCTTGTGTCTGATGCTCCTTTTATCTACCTTGTCAACAGATGAGTAGAACATATGGAATAAAAATAAATAATAGGGGGAACAAATGTTAAAATAAATTTAGTTTGAAATGCTAGTGATCAATGAAAGGGAGGGGTAAAGGGTATGGTATGTATAAATTTTTTTTCTGTTTTCATTTTATTTCTTTTTGTGAATAGATGCAAATGTTCCAAGAAATGATCATGATGATAAATATGCAACTATGTGATGATATTGTGAATTACTGATTATATATGTAGAATGGAATGATCAAAATAGGAATGTTTGCATTTGTTATGTGTTTTTTGGTATTAAAAAAATAAAATAAATTAAATTTAAAAAAATATTGCAAAAGCAGGGAAAATTTTTAAAAAATGAGGGAGCAATAGACATTCCCAGATAAATAAAAGGTGAGGGAGTTTGTCACCACTAGATCTACCATATAAGCAATGCTAAAGGAAGTTCTTCTGGCTGGAAAGAAAGGATGCTAGGGAGTGGATCAGGATAAAGAAATAAAGATCTTTGGCAAAGTTAATCATATGAATAATTATAAATTCCAGGACTATTTTACTGTATTTTTTTGGTACATAACTCCACTTTTTACTTCTTTTAGTTTGTAAATTGCAAATGCATAAAGAAGTGGTGATAAATCTAAGGTTCTGGACAAAAAATAAATAAAGATATAATTTTTGATTTGTACAGCAAAAAGGTGGAGGGACAGAAGAGTTTAGGAACAATGTATATGTACGCTATTGAAGTTAAGTTGGTATCAAATCAACCATGGTTGTTATAGATTTACAATGTTAACTTTAAGTCCCCTGGTAACCACAAAATATATTCAGAAAGAAATGGTAAGAGATTCAAAATTATACAGTACAAAAATCAATTAAATATGAAAATAAGCATTAATGGAAGAATTGAGGATCAAAAAAGGCATAAGATTTACAAAGACAAAACAGCAAGATGGCAGAAGAAAGTTCTGCATTATCAATAGTTCCTTTAAATGTAAATGGCTAAACTTTTCACTCAAAAGGCAGAAATTGCCAGAATAGATTTTTTAAAAAAGCATATTTAATTCTATGAATTTAAGGTGAATCTCTTAACAGCAAAGGTACAAGTAGGTTGAAAGTTAAGTATGTAAAAACATATACTATGCAAATAGTAAGCAAAAGAGAGCTGCAGGAGCTATATTAATATCAGATAAAATAGACTTTAAATGAAAAGCTGTTATAAGGGACAAAGGAGTCACTGTATACTGATAACAGGGGTCAATTCAACAAGAAGATGTAAAAATTATAAGTACATGCACACTTAATGGCAGAGCCCCAAAATATATGAAGCAATTGACATATTTGAAGGGAGAAATTGATAATTCTACATTAATAATAGGAAACTTCAACAATCCACTTCCAATAATAGAACATCTAGACAGAAGATTAATAAGAAAATAGAAAACTTGAATGATCTCTAAACCTAACAGGCATTTATGGACAACTTCACCCAATAGTAGCAGAATACACGTACTTCTCTAGGGCACAGGGATCATTCTCCAGGAGAGACCACATGTTAGGTCACAAAACAACTCTCCATACATTTTATTAAATATTGAAATCATGCAAAGTTTCTTTTCCAAACACAGTGGAATGGTGCTAGAAATCGATAACAGAGGGAGAACTAGAAAATTCAGAAATTTCACAACACACTCTTATGTATCCTACGGGTCAAAGAAGGAATCACAAGGGAAATTAGGAAATAGCTTGAGGTGAATGAAATTGAAAACACAACATACCAAACTTATGGGAGGCAGCACAGGCAATGCTGAGAGCCCTCCAATGGCAAAAGACTTGAATAGACTTTCCTCCAATGAAGATATACAATTGGCAATAAGCACAAGAAAAGAAGCTCAAAATCATTACTCATTAAGGAAGTACAAATCAAAACCAATTTTAAAAGATTGAAATTATTCACAAATAATTTGCACAAAAAAAGAAAAAAAACATTTCTTCTAATGTTCAGTGTTTTGGAACAGCTAGAAGGAAAACTCTGAAATAGTGGAATGGTAACCAATAACAAACTCTGAATTCTGTTCTGTATCTACTTATTGAAATGTACTTTGAAAATCATTGCTTTTTCTTTCTTTTCTTTGTATATATGTTATATTTAACAATAAAAAATGTTTAAAACATTAACTCAAAGTGGATCAATACCTAAATACAAGAACTAGTACCATAAAACTTCTGGAACAAAATATAGGGAAACATCTTCAAGACCTAGTATTAGGAGGTGGATTCTTAAACTTTACACCTAAAGCACAAAAAACAAAAGAAAAAAAAACAGCTAAGTGGGAACACCTCAAAATCAAATGCTTCTGTGCCTCAAACAACTTTGTCAAAAAGGTGAGGTTGTAGCCAACTTAATGGGAGAAAATCTTTGGAAATCACATATCAGATAAAGTCTGATATCCTGTATACATACAGAAATCATACAACTCCACAACAAAACAACAAACAACCCAGTTATAAAATGGACTAAAGATATGAACAGACATTTTTCTGAAGAGCAAATACAGATAGCTAAAAAATACGTGAAAAGATGCTCATTTTCATTAGATGTCAGGGAAATGCAGATAAAGACTCCAATGAGATATCACCTCACACCTTAAGAATTGCTACTATTAAACAAACAGGAAATTACAAATGTTGGAGAGGATGTGGAGAAATTGGAACACTTATGCACTGCTGGTGGGAATGTATAATGGTACAGCTGCTGTGGAAGATAGTTTGGCATGTCCTTAGAAAACTAAATATCAAGTTGCCCAATGACCTGGCAATACCACTCCTTGGTATATACCCAGAAGAGTTGAAAGCAGTGACACAAATAGACATTTGCACACTGATATTCACAGCAGCATTATTCACAATCACCAAAAGATGAAAACAATCCAAGTGCCCATCAACAGATGAGTGAATAAACAAAATGTGGTTATACACATATGATGGAATATTTTGCATAAGTAAGATGAAATGAGGTCCTGAAGCACATGACAATATGGATGAAACTGGAGGACATAATGCTGAATGAAATAAGCCAGACACAAAAGGATAGATATGGCATGATTTTGTTATTATCAACTTGGTAATGATAAGCTCAGAGGCTTATAATGTAGAATATTGGAAACCTAGATAGACACAGAAATTAGAGATGAGTGAACCATTAGCTAGTGAGGATGAATTTAAATGTAAGGGAAAGGATAGACAGGAAGGCAGTTCATTAGAGGGTTTATAAATAATAAATAATATTGCCATATTGAAGGTGAACATGATTGAAAGGGGTTGTATGGAGCCATGTATCCTACCACTTAACACTGCAAATATAAATAAATTCTTGCATGAACTACTTCAAAGGTATGAATCTTGGGTGGGCCACGGTGGCTCAGCAGGCAAGAATGCTTGCCTGCCATGCCAGAGGACCCGGGTTTGATTCCAGTGCCTGCCCATGTAAAAAAAAAAAAAAAAAAAAGTATGAATCTTGTACAAAGAGTCAATAATAGACGGGTATGGGGTAAGCTACTATTGCATAATTATGGTCTATATTTAACAGGAAGATATCAACAGTACCACAGCAATATCAGGGTAAATAATTGGAGGAGAGGGACAAGAGTTAAGGAGAGGTTTGGAGTTTCCATATGGTGAAGGTGTGTTTATTGGTTATTTTACTCTTTGGAGCAATGAAAAATTGCCTAAAATTGAGACTGTTGATGATTGTACAACTAAGTAATGATAATGTGAGACATGGATTGTTTACTTTGGACATTATCCATGATGCCCAATGGATGGAGGTGGCTGAAGGATACATTGACTGAGAAGTAGAATTGCAAACTGTGGTGTGTGTATATGATGGAATACAGTGAGGCTACAGACAGAAACAAAGTTGTGAGTCATGCAATGAAGTTTATGTACCTTGGGGTACATTCTAAGCTAGAAACAAAAGAACAAATATTATAGTGTCTCTTCTAGAAAATACAAAAATTGGGGCCAAGATTGTAAGCTCTTAGAGTAGTCACAGTTACTCCGGAGCTGTAATTTGTTATTTCTAGACTTTGAGATGCTGTGCTATCTATGTATAACTGGTATCTCCTTGGTTGTACATGTCTGTGTGACACCAAAGACTCAGAGTTGGAGCTCTGCAGCTCTGAGAGTCAGTATAGGTACTGACTTTAACACAACTGTTAAAGAAACTGAAAAAGAGATCAGGCTTCAATTAGAGATAAGAACTAAGCCAATCTAGTTGTGACTAGGTAAATCAGAATACATGGGTAAAGATGGCATTGTATTTTAGACCTTCATCAACTATAAGAGACCAAAGGAAGAGAGATTTATTTTGTTCAAAATCTAAATTTTCTGTAGCATATAATCTAACTCAATCTATCTCAATAGCTCATTTAAGCAACCCAAACATGGAGCCCAGAATGGGAGTGAGGCTTGTAAATTCTGTATAGCTGAATTGAATACCCAAATACATCCCAGGGGATTTGGGGCAGATAATTTTAAAGTATTGCCAAACAAATCCCAACCAAAACCATTCCTGCCGATCCTAAAGAACACCTAGGGTAATATATAAGATTCTACAAAGGTTCCATGCACTAGGGTAACATTCCAGAAAACTACAACCTCCAGATGGGTCCCTGGGCCAGATAAGTCCTGAAATGCAGCGGGCCCAGCCTCTCCAGAACATCAGCTACTTCCACCCCCCTATCCCATATTATCAAAGCCCTTTCCAACATGAAAAAGTTAGAATGGGTATAGCCCAAATACCCCTAAACAGTGAGAGAAAGATCAAAGGTGATGGTGGTTACACAGAGAAGATAGGGTTTAACAAATGAGTATGATTGTTAAATCATCATACTGATATTTCTTATAATTTCCAGTGTCTTGGAGCAGCTAGTAGTAATAACCTAAAAAGGTGGAACTGTAACCATACCAAACTCTGAAATCTGTTCTACAACTAATTGTTGCAATGTGCTTTGAAATTTATTGCTTTTTTGTATATACGTTATTTTTCACAAAAAAGAAAAATGAAGTCGATTTTTGGGATAAATGCACAGCTATGTGATGATATTGTGGACCACTGATTGTACACTTTGGATGATTACATTGTATGTGAATATATAATATATATCAATAAAAAATTTGAAAAAAAAAGGTTCTCTGTGGAGAAATGATATAGAGTTAGAATTAGGATGGTGGCTTGGCTGAGCAAAGAGCAAATTCCCAGAAGAGGTCAGACATCAAGGAGAAAGCTATCTCTGAGAACAGCATTAAACAGCACCTGGGGGCCAATGACGCCTACCTGAGTGAGTCATCTATGGAGAAGGATGGAGTCAATTGACCCATCCAACTGCACTACAGTCCATCAGGCCCTGCCCTGGAGAGGGGAGGGTAGAAGAAAGAGCCGGGAACAAAGAAGGGGAATGGGAAGTAAGGAAAGCTAATCTATAAAACAAATGGCCCCATTGTGTTGGGGCTTTACGCCTTCCTTCCTTTCTTATGAGAGTGCCGATATCTCTTCTCACATGTGTATTCAATAAACTTACTAACTGCTTACTCTAAAAAAAAAGTATTGGCACAGCCCCTTGAGGGATGGGGAGAAACATACAACTGTTAAACTCTACCACTTGGGAAACCCCAGGTACTGTGTCAAATGTTAGGGATTTCCATGTCAATAGGCCCAGCCCTTGATCTTTATTTTTTTTAATCTACTAAATTTATTTTAACATTTGTTCCCCCTATTATTTACTTTTATTCCATATGTTCTACTCATCTGTTGACAAGGTAGATAAAAGGAGCATCAGACACAAGGTTTTCACAATCACACAGTCACATTTTGAAAGCTATATCATTATACAATCATCGTCAAGAAACATGGCTACTGGAACACAGCTCTACATTTTCAGGCAGTTCCCTCCAGCCTCTCCCTTAGACCTTAACTAAAAAGGTGATATCTATTTAATGCATAAGAATAACCTCCAGGATAACCTCTCTACTCTGGAATCTCTCAGCCATTGACACTTTATTTTGTCTCATTTCACTCTTCCCCCTTTTGGTTGAGAAAGTTTTCTCAATCTCTTGATGCTGAGTCCCAGCTTTTTCTAGGATTTCTGTCGCATGTTGCCAGGAAGGTTTACACCCCTGGGACTCACGTCCAATGTAGAGAGAGGGAAGGCAGTGAGTTTGCTTGTCATGTTGGCTGAGAGAGAGAGGCCACATCTCAGCAACAAAAGAGATTCTCTGAGGGTGACTCAGGTCTAATTTTAAGTAGGCTTAGCCTATCTTTTGTGGGGTTAAGTTCCAAATGAAGAAACCCCCCAGATTGAGGGCTCTGCCTATTGCTTTGTTTGTCCCCACTGCTTGTGAGAATATCAAGAATTCTCCACGTGGGGAAGTTGAGTTTTCCCCCTTTCTTGCCATTCCCCCAAGGGGGCTTTGCAAATACCTTTAATTCACTGTTCAAATCACTCTGCAAGCACTTGATCTTGAGGCTTGTTTTTGTGAAGCTTAATTCTGTAACAGAGAAGTTAAGCCTAACCACAGTTTTGCCTAAGAGTTACTTCCAGAGAACCTCTTTTGTTGCTCAGATGTGGCCTCTCTCTTTAAACTCAACTAATTCCACAAGGAAAATCCCCCACATGGGACATGACATTCAGGGCTGAAAGTCTCCCTACCAACATGGGATACGACTCCCAGAATGATTCTGGCCATGGCACCCTGGGATCGACAATGCCTTCCTAACCAAATGGGGAAAAGAAATGTAACAAAATACAGTTTCAGTGCCTTAGACAATTCAAATAGAATTGAGAGTTATTCTAGAGGCTACTCTTATGCAAGCTTCAGCTAGATATTTCTAGTTACCACAGCTTGCCAACCCCCATCCAAAACCACTCTTGTTAACCCTAAAGAACACCTAGAATGAGTAAAGCATATGAATTAAAAATAAATAAATAATAGGGGAAACAAATGTTAAAATAAATTGAGTAGATTGAAATTCTAGTGATCAATGAAAGGGAGTGGTAAGGGGTATAGGAAAAAATAGGGGGAACAAAGGTTAAAATATATTTGTTGGATGGAAATACTAGCAGTCAATGAGAGGGAGGTGTAAGGGATATAGTATGTATGAGTCTTTCCTTTTTGCTTTGTATTTCTTTTTCTGGAGTGATGCAAATGTTCTAAGAAATGATCATGGTGATGAATCTACAACTATGCAATGATATAGTAGTCATTGATTATATACCAAGAATGGAATGGTCATACAGTAAGAATGTTCATGTCTGTATGCTATGTTTTGCCAATAAAATATATATAAAGAAATTAGTGCCTTTCTAAAAAAGTCACAGCAAATTAGTGGTAACACTAGAATCTCTGAAGTGCCTGGCTATCCATTTGCCTGTAGTGGCAGCCATGGCCACCATCTGGGCCAGACAGAGAGAGGCACATGGAATTTAATTTGTTGAAAACAAAGTCAGTTATTTATTGAACTAATGGTAACTTGAACCTTTGCTCATTATAGTTTAGCAATAAACTTATTGATAAATAGACTCAGTTTCAGCTGATGACAATGTTGAACCCTTTCCATGACCAAAGCAGAGATCCTGTAGACATCTATATAATATAATTTTATTGCTCAGGATTACAACTGATGGATGGACACGTCAATTTTACGAGTTTTGTTTTTCTTTTTTTTTTGGCTTTTAAAAGGGGAATTTAATAAGCTGCTAGTTTACAGTTCTAAGGCCAGGAAAATGTCCCAACTAAAACAAGTCTATAGAAATGTCCAATCAAAGGCATCCATTCAGGGAACGATACCTTGGTTCAAGAAGGCCGATGAAGTTCAGGGTTTCTCTCTCAAGTGAGAAGGCACATGGTGAACACAGTCAGTTTCTCTGTCAGCTGGAAGGGCACATGGCGAGCACAGCGTCATCTGCTAGCTTTCTCTCCTGGCTTCTGGTTTCATGAAACTCCCCGGGAGGCATTTTCCTTCTTCATCTTCACAGGTCACGGGCTGTGAACTCTCTGCTTCGTGGTGCTGCAGTAGTCTCTGCTCCCTCCGAATCTCCAGTTTTCTCTCTTGCCGTTCTCTTTTATAGGATTCCAGTAAACTAATCAAGACCCATCCAAATGGATGGAGACACTTCTCCCCTAATCCAGTTTAACAACCACTCTTGATTGGGTTACATCTCCAGGGAGATGATCTAATTACAGATTCAAACATACAGTATTGAATAGGGATCATTCTGCCTTCACGAAATGGGATTTAGATTAAAACATGGCTTTTCTAGGGGTCTAGAAAACCAGCACATACAAGGTCTCTTTATATGTGCTAAATATATACATAGACATATTTGTGTTTCCTCTGTTCAGTTTGCTTTCACTCTAGATTATGCTTGCTTTATTAATTCTCGGCATAGCTATATCTGCAACCTAGCTATTAATTGTGTATTTAATCCTGCTACTTTAGGTCACCAGTGAAAAGTCGTGCAGAACCCAACATGAAATTCATTTCCAAGCTGCCATCTATCTCCGCCTCCTGCAGAGCATCCGGGAACATGTGGCCCTTCATCAGGGACTTCATGGCATGGGTGAGCGTTCAGTGGAGGAGTCCGCAGGCATGGACGGTCTCTAGTTGCCCCGTCAGCCTGCGGGGAAGGGCTTACGGCATGGTTTTAAATCTCTGGATGAATTTTTGGGCAGGGTAGGCAAACCTCACTTCTACCATGTGTGATATCAATGACAGAAACTGGCAAATGTATGATACTCTTCTTTCATTCTCTAATCAGAAAGAGTTCTAGAAGTAGATTTAAGCATATTTTGAGTTCCAGCTCAGGTTTTACCTACCCTGTGGGAGTCCCTCATAACCTCCCAAACTGAGGTAATTATATCTCCTACAATACCAAAACACCTACAGTTGTCTCTTTTTTTTCTAATCGCAGGAGTGAAATTATTTGCATTTTATTCCTTCATTAGAATTGATCTTTTTTTTCTGTTCTTCATAAATGTGATACCTATCTTCAGAATCTAGAACAGAAAAAAATGACAATAATAAACTCCAAATAATGCTTTTGAATAAAATAATCATGCAGGAGTTTTGCATAATCCTTATTACCATCTGAGATACTCAAATGTCTCTTATGTATTAACAGTGTTTTCTGGAAGTATTGGCCATTTATTTTTTGAAGGCTGCAACTTTCTAGAGTATACCACATTATTAAATTTGTGACTATTTTTCCTGGAGTTTAAAGTAATGCAGTGTCTTAATTCATTCAAAACTACTTATATATTTAAAGAGCATAAGCTCTATGGCAAATACTGTGCTAAGTACAGGAGATCTAATGGTGAACATGAATGATAAAAATCCTGCCAAAAAAAAAGAACACCTAGAGCTCTATCTGGGATTCTACAAAAGTTTCATGAACTAAGATTACTTCCCAGAAACCTACAACCTCTGGTGGTTCTTGGGCCAGATAAGTCCTGAAACCCAGAGGGGCCAGCCTCTCCAAGAACATCAACTAGTTCCATTCCCCTATCCTATATTACTGACACCCATTTCCAAATAGGGATATTTGGGTTAGAATGAGCATATCCCAAACATCCCTAAAGACTGGGAGAAGGATGAAAGGGAAGGCGGAGATAAAACAGAGAAGATAGGATTTAACAAATGAGTATGATTTCTGAATCATTATATTGATATTTCTTTTGGTCTCCAGTGTCTTGGAGCAGTTAGAAGAAAAAAACTAAAATTGTGGAACAGAAATCCAAATACCAAACTCTGGAATCTGTTCTATAACTACTTGCTACAATGTACTTTGAAATGTATTGCTTTTTTGTATGTATATTTCACAGTAAAAAATGTTTTTAAAAAGCCACAATGAGATACCATTTCACATGCATTAGAAAGGCTACAATTAGAAAGAAGAAAAGTATTGGAGATGCTGTGGAGAAACAGGAACACATTATCATTGTTGGCAGAATGTGAAATGGTTTAATCTTTATGGGAAATAGTTCGGTGGTTCTTCAGTAAGTTATGTGTAAAATTGCCACATGACCTGGCAATCCCACTTCTATGCACATATCCAAGAGGATTAAAAGCAGCAACTCAGATATTTTCACACCAGTGCTCATAGCAGCATTATTCACAATTGCCAAAAGATGGAAGCAACCCAAGTGCCATCAACCAATGAATGGATAAGCAAAATGTGGTAGATGTAATGGAATATTATTCAGCCATAAAAAATGAATCTCTGATGTATGCGACAACATGGATAAACCAAAAGACATCTTGTTTATGAAGTAAGCCAGACACAAAACGGCACATATCGTATGGCCTCATTGATATAAAATATATAGAATAAACAAATTTCATGGGGTCAGAAACTAGAATATAGGTTATCAGGGGCTGGGGTGCGAGTAGGAAATGGAGAGGTGATGCTTAATTGATACAGATTCTCTGTTTGGGGTGATAGAAAAGTATCGGTAATGGATGGTAGTGATATAACACAACATGGTGAATGCAATTAATGGCACTCAGCTATATATCTGATGGGACATCTAAAATGGAAAATTTAGTTGTATATATTTTACTAGAATAATTTTTTTAAAAACAAACCGTAGGACTGTAAACACAGTGAACCCTAATGTAAACTATGGGCCACAGGTAATAGTATAATTATAATGTATGGATTCACCAGTTGCAACAAAGGCGCTATACTAATTCAAAACGTTAAAAGCAGAGAAAACTGAAGAGGAGGGAAGCGCAAATAGGAACTCGGAATGACTCCCCTACCGTTTCTCTCTTCCACGATGAAGTGTTCATTTATACAATGTGAGGAGCGCCCTCTGGTGGTCACAGTTCAGTACGACCGTCGGCGAATTCTAAATAAATGGAACACAGCACAAGATTCCCCGAAATGAAAAATTCCAGAAGAGGCAGAGAGTCCACGCCCTACCTCTCCTCACCCAGTTTGTCCTCTCACTATCACAGTTATTGGAACTACCGGGAGAAGATTTGCGATTTTTAGAGAGCTCATAACTTCACAATTAGAGAGAAGCAGCTGTGAAGAACAGGGTCTAATTTAAGGGTATAAAAACAAAACAAGACATGACTCTTCATTAGAGGGAGACCTCGAAATGTCCACTCCCCACAACACACACACGTCTCAGCCTCCACCCCACAGCCCCACACTGCACTTCCTTACCATTTTTCATTTTGCAGTGCTCTACTCTGTGAGGTCCACTCCAGTTAGTAAGTACTCACTTTTTAAAATGCAAATATCTCTAGCTTCTACAGAATCCATATAACAGACGAATGGTTCTCAAATTGCAGTCCCTGGATCAGCAGCAGGAGTGGCATCTGCGGCTTGTTAGAAATGCAAATTCTCAGGCTCACTCCAGAACTAGTGAATTGGAAACTCTGGGAGTGAGGATCCAGAAATCTGTGTGTTAACAAGCTCACCAGAGGATGTGATACGTGCCAAAGTTTGAGACACTGATTTCCACCATCGGCTCTTCTGATGAAGAGATTTCATTTCAGAGGTGCCCAAACTAAATGGGCATAAATGATTCCAAGGAGCTTTATAGTTCCAGATAGATTTCCAATGTCCAGCATTGGATATTCTGATTCACTAGATCTAGAATGGGATCCAGAAATCTGTTTTTAACAAGCCCTCCTAGTGATTCTGCTGGGGGTGGTGCAAAGACCGTGCATCCTAAATCACTGCTAGCATAAATAACATGGATAATTCTAGAACATGGAGTATGTTAGGAATATATTACACTTGGGCTGGGAGCCACAAGGTGGGGAAGCATTTAGGATAGTTTGGGGATCCTGGATCCCTGGGAGAAGGGTGCGAAAAGGAAAGTTGGCACTGGCCAAACATAAGTTCTGCTTGTTCTAAAATGTTTTGTTTAGGGCTGGGTCTGCCTCATAAAACCAGAAAAATTCTACCTCCTTTTCATTTCTATACACACGACTCCTTTCCCCAAAGCCCCAGAAATCAGACCAGAGTTAGTGTAAATGGGATCATGGTTTAGTTGAGTTTTTGTCAACTAGCCAGAGAAACTAACCATCACACAGATTCTTTTTATAGGAATGTGTTCTGATTTCCGAACAAAGATTCTAAAATAATTTTTGGAACACAACCCATTTACAAGGTGGGGATTGGCCGATTTATTTAATTTTTCATAATTTTGTCTTGAATTTATGGGTGTCTCAAATAGTGACAGGGAAAGAGTTTTACAAATGGTAGGTGCCAAATTAATATTCATTAATTTAAACTTTAGAATATATAATTAATGATTATATAGGCCTCAGTCTTACCAAGTAGTTGTCTTTTTATTGCTTGCTGTGTCCCACAATATACAATCAAAAAGCAGCTGCATTATAATTAATGTATGTATTCTATGCCTCTATTAATGTCACATAAATCATATATGCATAATATATTATATAATTATCTGATATATGTATATATTATATGTACTTTATATAATATAATGCATATATAGATATTTAACCATATATATAATCAGTTGAAGAATAAGCAATGCCATAACAGGTTATATGGGCAATGCACTCTGTTTTTATAGCCCTCGCACTGAATAGATTAAAAGGCTATGATCATTGGCATGGTCCCATTTTCCATACCACTTATTCAAAACAGTCTTTTGAAAAGAATAGCTGATATAATTTTCATAGTCTTTTGAACAAATTTTGCAGATTTTTTCCCCCAGGAGTATTCCAGGTCCCAAATGCTAAAGGGACCCAGGACCAAATGCTGGATTCTGAACAGCAAATGTAGGGTCAGATGAGGGATCGGACCTGGGGCACTGTTCTGCAGAAATCAATTCAAAGTAACCTCATTTCTAATGGGGGAAAAAATCATATTTTTCTAACCCCCAAATTATTAGGCTAAAATTCTTCCCCTTTGTGCCCCTTGTGAACTCTGATTTTTTACCTCGTCCCATAAGCCTGCTTTCTGCCGTACTTCCTGGAGGAGGCAGGAGAGGAGAGAGCCCTCCATCAACTGAGCCGTACTTCCTCTAGTTAGCAAGAAGCTGGGTGCGGTCCAGCAATCACCTCAATTAGCAGAAAACCTGTATTCCTGATCCACCTTGTCAAGCCAATCCCTTCTCCCCCCGGGAGTACCTCTGGCAACCCCTATCCCGTTGGACCGCATCCAACCAGCATCCCCACAACTGCTGCTTTACAGGGATCACACCCCTTAGCATTCCCAGCTAAAGTTCTGCTCTGAGTGTTAAGGGTCCCCAGGTGGATAGTTTAACATGGAATCTGCTTTCTTCCCCTTGGTCTTTTGAAACATCCATAAACACCTAATAACTTTTCTTACCAGAAATACTGCAGCAATTGTTTAAAAAATAAAAAATTTTTAAAAACCTCTAATGCAATTCAGCGCTTTGGAGTCTTTCTCTCCTGCCCCCATTTTACCCTTCCAAGAAAGCCCTTCAACAGCTAAAGCCATTCGAAAAACTTGTCAGGCCAACCCAAATCACAGCACAAAACAAAAATAAAAACAGGGGATTTAGGTAGTAAATACCGTATTTCCAAGAACACTCGCAGGAAAGCCTCAATAACTTTTAGTGAAAGCAAAAGCGTTCTCTGGCAAAAGGGAAGAGAGCACTTCAGAGACGAAGCAGGGCTTTGCATTCCTAAAGCAAATGTGCCGAGGCATGAACAGCTCTGTACAAGCCCGTGAGAAAAGTTTTTCAGCGCGCGCCAAGGATGATGCGAGACGCGGATCAGCCTTGAGAGGCGCCGGCGTCTGGCTGCAGAGCAGCAGCGCCACCTGGTGTACGAAGGCTTTTCATTCGGGTTAGTTTCCCCCGAGAGCTAACTTCTAGTTAGTTTTACCAGAACTAACTTCTAGTAGAATTCTAAGGCTTCTCCGCGCTCTGAATCACCCGGCCTTCACCAGTTCTTCCGGAGAGGCTGCGGGTGGAAAATGACCATTCCTAAATTCTCTCCGGCAGAAAGGAGGAAAATGTTTCTCCAGGGCAGCCCTTGGTCTGCTGTGTTTTACCGGCTGTGGGCTCCTGAAGGACGGCTCTGTCTCCCTCCTCTGTATTTCCAGGCTTTGGCACCGCGGCTAGCACGTGACAGACGCTGGATAAATGAGTGATGAATGAAGGGCCTCACTGGAAGCTTTCGATGGCAAAACAAACCAGCCCTCGCATCTACTAGCTCTGCAACTTAAACTGCAACACTTACCATTCGAATGTGATCAAATTCAAGAAATTAAACCAATTTTTATATATTTTGCAAAGGTGCATTGATGTAACTGAAAATTTCAAGGTTGGAAAATTAAGTGATTCCTAATTGGCTTCTCTGAAAGATGAATTATGATATAAATGAGAATTCCTTAAATTGGTAATGTCAGCATTTACACAAACAAAATCACCAGATTCATTCTGCAAATACCCATGAACCTAAACTACATCAGATATATTATATTCACTGCACATTTAGAGATATTTTGGAGAATCTTTTAGTGATAAAACAATCCAATTTCCTTACACTCATATCTATCCACCTACTTTCTAGGGGTCTCATTAATGCTTTACCCTTCAGAAAGTAAATAAAATCAATTATTTAAAAGTTATTCCACCCCATGTAGAGTGTTGCCTGGTCTAACAAAGGAATTGCAGCCAATTCATGCACATCCTTCATCTCTCAAAAACCACAGCAGTGATTTCAGCAAGCCAACAAAACTAACAAAATTACACAGGCCTCAGCTTCCAAGAACAGTCTCCGTCCAAAACCCTTACAAATTCCAAGGCCAGAGAACAGTATGACTAATTCTTACTAAAATAAAAACCAGCTGCCTGAAGCACTATAATCAGTGTAAATAAAAATTTAAGGACAATGCTCTGTGATTGAAGTAGAGGCAGAGAGAGGTACTAAATATAATGGCAGTGAGGAGACGTGAATTTGAGAATAACCCCAGCTGGCTTCCAATTCTCAAAGTTTTTCTTTAACAACCATTCAAAGAAAATACTCTCTTTTTTACTGATTGCTGACCCAAAATCTTTAATAAGGACAGTCATTCCTAGTGAGATTCAGTGATACAAGTCACATAGCTGGTGGCATCATTGCGAAGCCCTGCCTTACTGAAACAGCTGCACCAGTGTTCTGGGTGGAAACAAGATTTAACACCCTTTTAGTCCATAAAGTATATGTGAAGTTTATATAGTCCATAAAGATATAGTGGCTCTCTCTGCTTCTAAAATCAATTAGTATTTTCCTTTTTAATGGTGTCCATTAAATCTTCGAAGATACAGTTTTGGGTAATTTCAGAAGGAGGAAAATAAAAGAGAATATTAAAGCTTTAAAAGCAGCTGTCTGAAAAGTTTAATTCTCTTTGCAATTGAGTATTTTGCTCTTTACATTAAAATGACCACTTCTGATGGGGCCACATAGAAGGAAGGCAATGTCTAAAATAAACACTCTAAAACAACGCCCAAAGTAAACACTCGGGGCTCCAACACTAGCTATGGGGAAACTTTGTGTCTGCTTTCTTTGAATATTTGCAAAGTGAAGGTACATTGGAAATGCTATGGTGATGTGTATATGCTTGTATTTGTTATTTTTCACAGCAGCCCTGGGAAGTAATTGAAATAACTAACCCCCCTTTCCTTCCCAGATGAGGAAATCAAGACATGGAGGAATTCAGAAAACCTAATCAGCCTCACACTGGGCAGGACTGAAATTGGTGGGTGTGGGTCCTGCCTTTCAATCAAGTTGATTCTCATATGTCTAGCGCGAGGAAGGCGCTGTGATATGAAAACAAAATATAAAGTTACAATCCCTGTCTATGAGAAGTAGAAGGAAAGATATACCTATGAACCCCCTATGAGCATGAGGCATACTTAGAAATACTTCCAAGGCTGTGAGGCTTGACATTACCAGGATTAGCCAGGACTCATTACCTGATGAAATAGCACACCTGAAAGTCAAAGGATGTGCGTGATTCTTGGTCAAACAATTTGACAAAGGGTTTCCACTAGCAGTCGATTAGTTCCAGGGAATGCGAATGTTCTCTAGCTCCAAGGTTCCACGAATATGCATAAAGAAGCACAGGAGCTTATATTCATTAATGAAAATATAGTTAACATCTTCAGGGACCGTGCTCTGTGCAGGCATGGCCAGGCCTGTATTAAGCATATTTATATATATCTTCATTTAATCTTCATTACAGGGAAGAAACTAAAACTTAGAGTTAATTTGCCCAATGTCGCACTGCTAGGAAATAATGGCATTAGGAGTGAAAGTGGGTCATCAGACTCCAGAGCCCATATTCACGTGCAGTGTTTTTTACTGTCATGTTAGGTGGGAGGCTTTAAAATAAATAAATTATTTATTTTTAATAATTTTAAATATTGTTTAAATATTTATTATTTAGGACCTGTGCTGGGTCCTACAACAGACCAAAAGAATCAGAACCTCTGAGAGTAAAGCCAGAACACTGGTCATTTATTTATTTATTTGCATGGGCGGGCACCAGGAATCGAACCCGGGTCTCCAGCATGGCAGGCAAGAACTCTGCCACTGAGCCACCATGGCCCGCCCCACTGGTTACTTTTTTTTTTTTTTAATTTGCATATGGGCAGGAGGCACCAGGGATCGAACTCCTGACCTCCAGCACGGCAGGTCGGAGCTCTGCCTGCTGAGCCAGGGCAGCTGCCCCCCACTGGTTACTTTTTAAGTCCCCCTAGTTACTTCTCATATGCAGCCATGGACCAAAATATCCAGAGCAGAGACCAAAGCTATTACATACATTCCAGAAACTCTTCATCTTCATTTTCAACAATCAGCTCAGGTCATTCCCTTTTTTTTTTTCCAAGTATCTCCATTATTTATTTAAAGATTTTTTTTAAGAGGCAGCTGGAATACAATCCTAGCTTATCATTAAGAACAATATATATATATATACAGGTATACGTATATATGTCCCAGAAAAGATTTAAGATAACTGAATTGTTGCTTACTATGTAATGTTCTGATGTAATTTTTAGACCTACAAATAAGTCTTTACTGGAGCAAATTAAAATATCACAAAGGTGAAAAACTATTATGGAGGCAATACAAAGAGGTAAAAATGAAAATTGCAGTATCCTATTAAATCATCTATACTTCAAGACTGCCCCAGATATTTACTTTTGCACTCAAAATAGGAATAGTGATCAAATTCTACTAATATACAGTTATGTAGCTAACTGAAGGAAAACGAGGACACACATAATTGATCCTTAATCTGAGTTAGCAATAAAGCTATAGACACCTGGAAGAAATCCTCATTAGTGAGTAGACCCTCTTATGAAGGTCTCAATTTTCTTAATAAAGAAAACATCAATAATAAAAACTGCTTATTAAGGGGGGGCAAAATAATGATACTCAATATCTGTATATACTAATTACAAGAGCTTTTCACATACTTGTTTGATCCTCGCAACCACCCTTTGTGGGACAGATTTCAATTATTCATTCCAATGAGGTGTTTTCTCCATAAACACTGAAGGTTGCCAAGAAAAGTTTGCTCTTGAATCTAGTTTTCATGTATTCAAAGAATAAGTGAAAAAAAAGTTCTCTTTCTAACTTTACTTTCAGAAATTACATTAGATAGTTCTTATTTTCAAAATCCATGGTTCATAGAGAAGACAAGAAATTTCTGAGGTCCACCTTTGGATTGTTTGGGGATTCTTTCGAAGTAACATTTTTAGTTGAGAGAAGTGTTTCTTTGCTTTGCTCCATTCTTTGAGGAGGAAAGGGGTGCCAACTGCCCAGACGTGGGTGTTCTGCAAATCAGTGCTGGACTCTTGCCTTTGGAACCAACCATATCATGATTTAGATTTGCAGAACATTGAGTCCCTCTCCCTGGTGTCTTCAGGCTGGGTTTCTTTGTAGGAGTCATAGGATTGTTTTTCAGTGCTGATAGAAAGCGTCTGCTTTTACCAGGATGTTTAACTGTTCTGTTGTCATCAACAATACACTTTTAGAGTCTTTGTGCTGTTTTCACAGTTTTCGCTTCTTTAAAACTGAGTACTTCTTTTGCTTCTCAATGAAGAATGTTCTGTATTTTGGGTGTAAGTCTGGGCTTGGGTTTGAGACACATTTGAGAGTTATCCAGCACCAGCAATTGGAAACAAAAAGTATGGACATGTTTCTTCAAAAGTGTTTTGCTTTATTTTTTATGCTATATGGTGGGTTGTTTCATTATTTTTCCATGTGAGTTGGCTTGTAGTTTCCACGCCACAGCCTCAGGTAGTGTTTCTGCCTCATCCAGGCAACCACCGCTGCTTCCGGGTGGTAGAGAGCCCGTGAGAAAAGAAAAGAGCTCAGGTCATTCTAATGCAGGTGGTGTACAGTTTGAGAAAAACTCATCTAGAACAATGGTTCTCAAACTTTAGCATGCATCAAGGTCCCCGTGGATGACTGGCGATAAAGGAACTACCCTATCTGGGGAATTCCTTATATTCTCGCAAGCAGCAGGGACAACCAATTCAATAGCTGAGCCCTTAGTCTTGGGGTTTGCCCCCGTGAAATTTATTCCTGCAAAGAATAGGCTAAGCTTACTTAAAATTATGCCTAAGAGTCACCCTCAAACAACCTCTTTTGTTGCTCAGACGTGATCTCTCTCTCTCTCTAAACCAATGGCAGGTGAACTCACTGCCCTCCCCTCTTAGGTGGGACATAGACTTCCCAGGGGTTAAATCTCCCTGGCAATGTGGGACAGGACTCCCAG
>PVIY010021586.1:0-42238 GCA_004026745.1 Myrmecophaga tridactyla | reverse complement strand
TTTTCTTTCATATCATTGTATTTAGGAAACCTAAAGCTGCCAGAATGCAATATATCAGAAATGGAATGGTCTTTAAAAAGGGAATATATTAAGTTGCAAGTTTACAATTCTAAGACCTTAAAAATGTCCAGATTAATGCATCCAGGGAAAGATACCTTGACTTAAGAAAGAACACCTCTGTTAGCTGAGTAGGTACATGGCTGGCATCTGCTGGTCCTTTGGCTTCTGGTTCCAAACAGCTTCCCCAGGGGTGTTTTCTTTCTGCATCTCCAAACGTCTCTGTCTGTGTCAGCTTTCTCTGTCAGCACTCCAAGCACCTAAGCTTCCTCCAAAATATTTCCCCTCTTAAAGGACTCCAGTAAACTAATCAAGACCCACCTTGAATGGGCAGAGTCACATTTCCATCTAATCAAAATGTCACACCCACAACTGGGTGTGTCACATCTCCATGGAAATAATCTAATCAAATATTCACATCCATTATTCTGTAGGTCAATCTCCATGGAAACAATACAATCAAAGGTTTCCACCCTAGACAATAGGTCTGGCCCCACAAGATTGGATCAGGATAAAAACATGACTTTTCTGAGGTACGTAATAGTTTCAAACTGGCACAATCATCAATTACTCTGTTCTTACTGGCTTCTTCCTCTCTGTGAAGACACATTCAATTCTTCCCTCTCTTTAAATTACCTTGCCTCATTTTAATACACTCTCTAGCTACTACCCTTCGGGTCTCCGGAACTTTACTACCAAAGTTTTTGTAAAATTAGCTACATTTGCTGCTTGGCTTACCACCCACTGGCTCCTTGTTACTTTGCTCTCTAGCTTACATTCCCATCTCTTTTTGGACCTGATACCCCTTCCTGTTGGGATGTTCACAACCCATCCTTATGAAATGCTTTTCCATAGACCGTTTCCCACACCTCACCTCATTTACCGCAAAGTTAATCAAGGGCAGAGAGCCTGCAATCAGAGAACTTTCAGCATGGCATGGGAAGAGAAGGAAATAAATGACTCAGAACTTGAACCAACAAAGAGGCTTTGAAAATATTCCTCTAAACAACATCATTTGCATTAAATAATACTTGTTTTCAGGAAAGATGCACTCTTTCAGTCACTGAGTTAATCCTTCAAAGAGATTATAGAATATAAATTTTGTAGAATTACTTGCAAATTGTAGCACTGACTACAGGTTGGATGTCTTTGCTCATGAAGTTTTTCCAAAGCATAATTATGGAAGATTGATTACCAGCTATGTCTAAAAATGGAGGGTGTTGGTTCAGACTAAGGAAAATCTACTGAGAAAATGCCAAAGTTAGAAATGTCCCTAATTAGGGTATAGTCATTCTAACTGCAACAACAATACATGAATGAGAACCTTAGAAAATAAGCATATTAGTATATATGTATAAAAAGTAGAAAGACGTATGAAAAGAAAACAGCTATTGCTGCTCCTGAAACACATGAGATCACAAATGTTAAGGCAAAGATTGCCTTGCCCAGGAAGATTCAATAGTTGCTGAAATGTAGTCTTAATTTTCCTCACAGTTCTGAATTTGGTGTGATAATCAGAATGACAAAAAGCTCATTTCCAAGTTGTTAAAGAAAGGGGAAATATTAGATGAAATAACCTGATAGTGGGAAATAGGTATCCCTTAAACTAATAGACACCCAAATGAGATGTGGAAGTAGGGTAAAGGAATATTTATGAATGCTTCAGCAAAATGAAACCACTTTACTCAGCCCATTCTGTTTCAGGGGATGTGGCTTGAAATAGCTAAATTTTTGCAAATGAATAATTTATGAAAGCTCCAGTACCTTTGAATAACATATTTTAAACTGAAGTCATTATAGCATAAAAGAGAAAAGGACTCACTTGAAATTCTTCTAATTTCAACATGAATTATCACATAGTTTAGATTTAAGATAATCTAATAATCATTTGAGTTCATTGCACCAGTCTCTGAGAAATCTCAGCTTATGCAGTCAAAACACTGCATGGAAGTTAGAGTTCAAAAAGTAGCTTAGCTTGAATAAACTTACCTAAGCCCAGACCTGCTTTTCAAATGTCTTATCATACATTGGTACAATTTTTTTCTAAAACATATTCTGATTCTAGATCAAAAGAAAAGACAAGTGCAAACAGAAGTGAAGCTGACAAACCATGCAAAAAAACACAGATGAACTGTCATTTTTATTCATTGTGTCAAAGAAGACCTCTTTTATGTCACTGATATTCTTATTAAAGAGCATGTGTTTTTAACTAATGTGTCAGAGTTAAATAAATACAATATTATCATTGATTTTGAATTTTATCTAACAGGTCTGTGTCTAAGAAGTGAAGGGAACATAAAGTAGATTTTTTTCTACCGTCTGATAAATGAAGAAAAGACAAAAACAGCATAGTAATCAGTCAGCTAGTTAGCACTTCTGTAGTCCCCTTTCTATGTGTATTTAAGCATCTTTTAATACCTCACACACTCTCACATGGGTTTTGGCATTTTTTTATCAATGCTATTCCTGCCCTTTGATCATATATATATATCTATTTATAGATATATATATCTATATCTATTTATATATATATATATATATTTATAACTTAAATACTGTATAATATTGAACTTATGTACATTTATTTACCCACTGAGATTATTTAAACTCCTTGAGATGAGATAGATTATTTTATTCACCTCTTTATCCCCAGTACATAGCAAACTGTATGCTCAAAATAATATGAATTATTTCTAGGAAGGTGGGAAAGAAGTGGTGAAGAAATTGGCAACCAGAAAAAAAAAAATCCTGTAGGAGGTAGAAGAAACCAATATACTTCTGAATAATAAAAATAATTTCTAGGCCATCTCCTAAGTGTTTATTGGTGGGCTGTTGTTTGTGCTGCTTTTAATTTTTATATGCATCCCTCCCTTTTTTTTTTTTTTTTTTTTTTTTGCATGGGCAGGCACCAGGAAACGAACCTGGGTCATCCCTCCCATTTTAAGGTGATCAATGCTGGGATTTTTTTTTTTGAGTAGAGATCCTTTATCCCTCAAAACTTCTAAACCCAGTTTCTCAACTCTTCAATCTCTCCATCCCTGCTGGGAATGCAGCCAGAACCTGCCTCTTAATCCATTTCTTCAGGCCTCTTCCCTGTCATTCACAACAGCCTAAATTACAAGTCAGTATTAATTAGCTGTGAACTATTCATAACTTCTAACCATGTTATTTTAATAGAGGTTCCCCAAAGATCCTAAATTAACTATAAACAGCAGCTCTTTGATTCCCCATGCATCTTTCTTCTCTCCTTCATTCTGATATTTTTAGTAATGAGCCAATATGACAGGATAGGAAGTAGCTGCTGGAACAGGAGAAAGAAGTTAAGTTTAAAGCTAGATTTCTTATTCAGGCCTTTGCTACAAACTTCTATTCAGACTTCCTCCAAACTTGGGAGTATCTCCTTTTTCAATTGCACATAAGAATGCAAAGGTGAGGCCCTTATAATGGAGATGAACAAAAGCCGGAGACAGGTCTCCATGCCACTAGAATTCAGACACAGAAGCGCTTATGTGAAATAATATGGAAATTAAAACATTGGCCTATTATACACCCTGAGAATGTAATCTCACCAACCCTCTCTAAATCTCAAACCCTCTCTAATGGTTTGATTTAGTGAGCTTTCTACTTCCACACCTTCCAATTGTGGAATTTCCTTTCATTTTAATTCCCCTTAGGGCCACAGTAAACTAACACATATTGTTTCTAAGATTGTGAAACTGAGCTCCCCCGGTGAGAAGCCACTTTCATAGTAAACCAGTCAGCCCCTCCCCAGTTTTTCTGGCCCAAAATAGACAGGGCTGTACCTGGGAAGGCAATTAATTGACCCAGACTCCCCTGCATTTTCTCTTCTATGTGAAGACAAGACAAAAATCCTCCCCTGGCAACTGCAGACTGGATATCAATTTACCACAAACTCAGCATATTCCAAGTTAATGTACTTAAGTTCTTAAAGTCTAGCACAATGTTAAGGTATTATTTACATCTCAAAGATAACCTTACTTTCTAAAACTTAATTGAAACCTTCACTTTTTTAAAGAAAAAAATACTGATACTGAAATAAGATTTATGGGACTTAGTCTATTCAAATTGACACCCCTAATGTCTCAGAGAAATGGCAGCCTGCAGGAAGACACAATAAAACAGAGACTTGCACACCCATACTAATAACAAAACCACTCACTCTGGCACTTGGCTTCTTTTCTAGTCACTTGAACATTATAGGCTTTTCTCTGTCTCTGCTTTCCCCCTAGTAAGCTCAGGGCTCATAAAAAACTATTTGTCTTTTGCTTCCTTTCTTTGAGTCAGTTGGTAGTTTTATCAAGTCTGAAACTTCCATATCCAAGGAAAAAAGCAACATTATTTTAGCTATCTTTTCAAATTTTGTGAGTACATGTCCCTACATGTTTATCTACATAGCCATTCTTATTGTATTTTATTGAGCACCTACTATTATGCCACGCACTGTTTTAGGCCCTGGAGATAGAACAAGAATGAGAAAGAAAAAGTCCTGCTCTCAGGTCTCATAGAGTCTCTGTTCCAGAAGAATTGTTCATAAGAGCATTTTACATAGTTTTAAGTTCTGTGAAGAATATAAATTAGAGAATGTGATTTGAGGATAACTAAGGCCACATTTGAAGATTGGGGAACTAATATCTGAATGACAAGATGAACTAACCATGGCAAAACTGACACCACAGCATTCTAGACAGAGGGTTTCACAAGTTCAAAAGGCCCTGGGTTCAGGAGTGATCAAGGCCTAGTTGAACAGGGAGAAGGGCCATTGTGGCTGGAGGTTAGTGAAAAAGGGGAATAAGTAGAATGATATGTGCTTGAAGAGAAAGCAGAAGCCAGAATATAGAAATTCCTAAAGCCTTAAGGAGTTTGCATTTTATTCCAATGGTAGAGGAAAGCATTCTAGAGTGATTTATGATTTTTTTTTTGGCATGGGCAGTCTCCGGGAATTGAACCTGGGTCTCTGGCATGGATTTATGATTTTTTTTAAATGTATTTTGCTGCTATGTGGAAAGTACATGGTTAGAAGGCAACAATGGAAAGAGATTGCTACATGAGAGATGATGGTGGTTTCTCCAAGTGGAAAATGGAAAGATAAAGAAAAGTAGTTAGATTTGAGAATTTGTTTTGGGAAATGATGGACAACCGAACTTACCAACAGATTGTTTATAGAGGATAATTGAAAAAGAGGAAGCAAGTAACCATTTACTGAGATATGACTTTGAATATAAGAGAAATGGATTTGGTTTGGCAAATGAGGAATTATGGTGAAGACATATTAAATGTGATATCCCTGTTAGACATCCAAATGGAAAAGTCAAGTAGGTAGTTGGATAACCAAGTGTGGCTCTCCAAATGTTGGTTAAAGCTAAAAATGCATATCCAGGATTATCTACCTATAGATGATATGTGAAGTCATAGAACTAGATGAGTTCATCTAGAATGAGTTAAAATTAAATGAAAGGTAAGAGAGATGTTGGAGATTGACTCATGCCACCACAAAAGGCATGTTCAAGTCTAAATCCATATTCTCTTAGGGGTGAACCTATTTGCAAATAGGACCTTTGAATATGTTAATGTTAGTCAAGGTGATGACTCATTTGTGCATATGATCTTTGAAGAACCTGTTTAGAGTGGTACGATAGAAAACAAACCAAAAGTGAGTTCCAGATGGCAGAGTGAGCCACTCAGGGGCTCCATCTGTCCCCCTTCTAATAGAAATTTAAACAAGAGCTGGCAGAACTATCTAAATTTGAGAAGTTTTCAGCCATTATTTCTTCAAATATTCCTTCTGTACCTTTCTCTTCCTTCTTCTCTCTCTTCCTTCTATACACAGGCCAAGTTCTGAAATAATGAACTGACAACTAGTGTCCTGGTTCAACCCTTCAGGCTGCCACCAGACAGACTGGCATAGACACACATGCCCCTGTTACAGCCCCTGCACAAGGTTTACTCTGCTCCCTCTGGAAGCAGGACCAGGCACTGGGAGTACTCTGTACTGAGAGCATGGGCCTTGTCCATGCTGAGTGGTGAGGGAAGGGGGGAGGGGCCACATGGAAGTTTTCCTACCTTTTTAAAGTTGCGTTTTTCTTGATTTGACACTTGTCCTGTTACTGCATCCCTTTAACTGTTTTGAAGTACTGAAGGCACAAAATTGCCAACCAAGAATTCTAAATCCTGGCAAGATTAAGAATTAAATCTGGAGACATTTAGACATTCCCAGGTAAATAAAAGTTTAGGAAGTTCATCATCACTAGATCTGCCCCACAAGCTGAAGAGAGTTCTTAAGGTTGAAGGGAGAGGACACTAGACAATAGATCGAAGTCATATGTATAAATAATGGGCTCTTGTACAGGTAATGACATGGGTAAATGTAAGTGCCAATCTTATTGTATTTTAGTTTTGTAACCCCACTTTTTATTTCCTACAGGATTTAAAATGTAAATTATAAAAAGTAATGGAAAATTAATGGTTTTAGATTTAGAATGTATAAATTTATAACAATTACATAAGGGTGGGGAGACAGAGGGAATTAGAAGCATAGTATATGTATGCAATTGAAATTGATACCAAACCAAATGATATTGTTATAGATTTAAGATATTAAATTTTAGCACCATGGTAACCATGAAAAAAATATTGGAAAAATGTGCACAGAAAGAAATGACAAGGGATTCTAAAGAGATCACTATAAAAATGAGCAAAGGATATTTCTCCAAAGAACATCTACAAATGACCAATAAGCAAATGAAAAGATATTCAGTATCATTAGCCATTAGGAAACTGCAAATCAAAACTACTAGAATGGCTATTATTTTTAAAAAATAAAGGAAAGCAACAATTTCTGGCAAAGACACAGAGAAATATTAACTTTAGTATATTGTTGATAGGAATGTAAGATAGTGCAGCCTCTGTGGGAAGCAATTTAGCAGTTCCTCAAGAAGGAAAAATAGAACTACATATGATTCAACAATTCCACTTCTAGATTTACACCCAAAAGAACTGAAAGCAGGAACTCAAACAGTTATTTGTTCACTTGAATTCACAGCAGTATTATCCAAAATAGCCAAGCTGGGAAAGCAACCCAAATGTCCATCAGCAGATGAATGGATAAACAAAATGTGGTGTACATATAGAATGGACTATTATTCAATCCTAAAAAGGAATGAACTTCTGATACTTGCAACAACATGGCTGAGCCTTGCAAACATTATGTTGAGTAAAATATGTCAAGCAAAAAGAGACAGATATTGTATAATTCTATTTATATGAAATAGCTAGAATATGCAAATTCATAGATACAGAAAGTAAACTATGGGTTACCAGTGCAAGTAAGGAGGAAGAAGAAGGAGTTAATGATAATGAGCATAGGGTTTCTGCTGGGATGATGGGAAAGTTCTGGAAATGGATAGTGCTGAGGTAGTATAACATTGTAAGTGTGATTAATCCCACTGAATTGTATGCTGGGAGTAGTTACAATAAGTAAGTTTGTATTGTATATGCTTCCACAAATAAAAAGAGAGAGATTAAAGAGACAATTACAAATAAAGGTAATACATGATTCCAGACTGGAGAAGCAAATGCCCAAAAGGGCATTATTGAGACATATGGGGGGGAATGGAGAATAGACTATAAGCTTTATATCAATAGTCATTTTCTTGAACTTGATAACTATACTTAAGTTGGTATAAGTGACTATCCTTGTTCTTGGAAATGTACATGAAAGTATTAATTTTTCAAGAAGCATGATATGTATAGTCTATTCCCAAGTATTAGAAAATAGAGGAAGGAAGGAAGGAAGGAAGGAAGGAAGGAAGGAAGGAAGGAAGGAAGGAAAAGGAAAGAAGAAAATGTGCCAAACATTAAATGGTGGTAGATTTGGGATTTGGATATCTATTTGGGTGAGATACTCAGGAATTCTCTAGATGAGGTTTCTATTCTTTCTACAACTGTGCCAGTTTGAAAGGATTTATGTATCCTAGGAAAGCCATGTTTTAATCCTAAGCAATCTTGTGGGACCAACAGTTTCTTCTAATCCTTATTCAGCACTGTAGGTTGGAAGCTTGATTAGGCTACCTCCGGAGAGATGTGACTCAATCAATTGTGGGTATTAAACTTTATTATGTAGAGATGTGACTCCACCCATTTGGGTGAATCTTGATTAGTTTACTGGAATCCTATAAAAAAGAAAACATTTTGGACAAAGCTGGAGATTCTGAGAGAGCAGAGAATGGCTCAGAATCACAAAGCAGAGGGTCCACCAGCCAGTGACTTTTGAAGACGAAGAAGGAAAACACCTCCCAGGGAGCTTTCATGAAACACAAGGCCAGAAGAGAAGGCTAGCAGACTTCATCACATGCCCTTCCAGCCAAGAGAGAAACCCTCAACATTATCAGCCTTCTTAAACCAAGGTATCTTTCTTTGGATGCCTTAGATTAGACATTTGTATAGACTTTCTTTAATTGGTCTTAAAATTGTAAACTTACAACTTATTAAATTCCGTTTCTGGTATATTGCATTCTGGCAGCTAGCAAGCTAGAACAGCAAGCTTGAAATTATTTCAAAATTAAAAGTTTTTTTAAAAATAAGAAGAAAACAAGCCAAGAAAAAATTTTTGAGAAGGGATATGTGTGCTGGTTTGAAAGAATGTATGCCCCCTAGAAAAGCCATGTTTTAATCAAAATTCCATTTCATAAAGGCAGAATAATCCCTATGCAATACTGTATGTTTGAAACTGTAATCAGATCATCTCCCTGGCGATGTGATTTAATTAAGAGTGGTTGTTAAACTGGATTAGATGACGACTTGTCTCCACCTGTGTGGGTGGGTCATGATAAGTTTCTGGAATCCTATAAAAGAGGAAACATTTTGGAGAATGAAAGAGATTCAGAGAGAGCAGAGCATGCTGCAGCATCACGAAGCAGAGAGTCCATGAGCCAGAGAACTTTGGAGATGAAGAAGGAAAATGCCTCCCAGGGAGCTTCATGAAACAAGAAGCCAGGAGAGGAAGCTAGCGGATGATGCCGTGTTTGCCATGTGCCCTTCCAGATGAGAGAGGAACCCTGTGTTCATCATGTGCCCTTCCACTTGAGAGAGAAACCCTGAACTTCATCGGCCTTCTTGAACCAAGGTATCTTTCCCTGGATGCCTTTGGTTGGACATTTCTATAGACTTGTTTAACTGGGACATTTCCTCAGCCTTAGAATTGGAAACTTGCAACTTACTAAATTCCCCTTTTAAAAAGCCATTCTGTTCCTGGTATATTGCATTCCGGCAGCTAGCAAACTAGAACAATATGTCATTGGTGTTAAATGGTGCCAAGATTTTGATTGTGATAAGGATATTAAGTGACCACACATTTGGCATCACAGATAGCAGACTAATATGTATATGTGTTTGTGTGTGTGTGTCTGTGTACACTGCAAATATTCTTCCTTCCTTTCTATGGAACTCCATCTTTTCACCATCCCAACAGCAAAGCATGCCAGAGTCTGAGTAAATTTCAGACTCACAGTGGAGAGCCCTGCCTTTTTCATAGACAAGGCTGCGAGCAACATAATCAGTGGGCAAACTAGCAGTCTACCGAGGTACCAGGCATTCTGATGTTAAGATCCAATTATTACAAAACTTGTCTGCTAAAGCGAGCTACTCAGGCCACCGGAAGATGTGAGGGCCCATGGGAAGCCAGAGTTACATACAGCTACTGGCCCCCTGGATAAAGGTGCTAAGAGCAGTCCCTTCCTCTGGAAGGTGACTATGCAGTCAATGCAGAATGAGGTCTCAAGGTAATTTTCTGTAACTGGTACTTTCTGATATGCTTGTCTTCCAACCACACCCAGACCAAGTCATGGAGAGAGCAATCCAGGCCCCTTTGATCCCTGTCTGCCTCTCCAGGCTCCACTTTGGGGCAGTTTCAGAATTTCTGCTTTATAGTGTTTCATAATGTTCCTTTCATCTAACTACTTACTATTATCTAATAGGTGATAAGATGATAGAAGAAAATTAAACATACTTTTAACCTTTTCCCCACACCTTGAGTGACAATCACACTAAATTCCACGGTAGCAATCAAGTGAACAATCAAAATGAATTATGTATATCAAGATCCCCTTTGTTATCTCTACAAATGATGTGAATAACATATGACTCCAAGGTCATCTCACGGGAGCAATCAGAATTTTCTTTAGAGTCTATATGGCCATGTAAATGAACTTGAAAGTAAAGCAGGCCAAGGTTTGAAGTGTTTGAAAGTTAACAAAGAATTATTCTGATATTAAGGATAACTATAATTTATTGACCAGGCTTTATACATATCATATCTGGCTATGGTCTCCATTTTATAGACATTAAACCTGAAGATCATGGAAGTAACATATTGTGATGGTTTGAAGCTGTATGTACCCCAGAAAAGATTGTGTTCTTAAAGGTAATCCATTCCTGCTGGTGTAGACCTATTGTGGGTGGGACCTTCTGATTAGGAAAATTCAGTTGAGGTGTACCCAGGTGGGTCATAATCCTCTCACTGGAGTCCTTTATAAGAGATGAAATTCAGAGAAAAATAGAGAAGCTCAGAGAGAAGAGCCAGAGAAGCTGAGAGAGGACACACAAAACAGAAAGAAACCACAGAGACAGGAAGAAACCCACAGAAAAAGCAGCCAGAAGCTGAAAGCAATGAAACCCAGGAGAGAAGGACCAGCAGACCCACCATTTGCCTTTTCATGGGACAGAGGAGCCCTGGATCTCCAATAGCCAGTCTTCAGGAAGAAGATATTATCCTGCTGATGTGGACATCTTCATGATCTCAGAACTGTAAACTTGGACGCTAATAAATCCCCATTGTTAAAAACCAGTTCATTCCTGGTATATTGCATTTTGGCAATTTTATCAAACTAAAACCCATACTTATAGTCATAGTTACCTAAAGTGGAGCAAAAAGTCATACCCAGGTCTGTCTTGTACCAAAGTTCATGTTCTATAAAGTGGTCCATGGACTTTGGACTATCTTATAGGATAGGAGTTTCAGTTCTGACACAGAGTAAGCACTCAACAGTTGCATATTTCCTTGTCAAACATTCCCTTCCCTTCTACATTCGATAATAGTAAAGAAGAAGCATAAATGACCTGCTGCCCTAAATGTTCTGCTCTGGAAACAGCCTTCCTTCAAAGTTTTATTCCCCATTTGCTTTGTGATAAGTATTTACCTCTGCTAATCCTGTTAGAAATTCCTGCAAAGTCAAAATATTTCTCTGTGGAAGAAACCTGCCTAGGGTGACTCATTTATTCCTTCATTCAACAAATATTTGAGCACTTACTGTGTGTCTGGCAATGCTAGGAATATTGTTTTCTAAGATAAACATTCCCTCACATAGAAGTCACTGTCTGGTAGGAGGACAGAAACAATAGACAAACAAACACACCAATGTCATGATGAAAACAAATGATGGTAGCACATGACCATGGCTTTATAAGCATGTTCCTTATAAGTGAATATATCTTAATTTTGGAATGCATGTTTGGGGGGTTGTGGAAGGAGGATTATGTTTTGGCAATAAAAAAAAGTGACCATCTGTTCAGAGTTATCTGGTGTGGGCTTTCAGGTGAAACACAGATGCTCAAAATTCAGACAGAACTTAGAAATGTATTTACAAGTAGAAGAGCTATAAAGAAAAAAGGCATTCTGCAACATTCTAAATTCAGTCTAACAAGATTATCATGGCTTTTTTTCAAGCAAGACTTTATGGCCCTCCATCTCCTCTACTCCTTTTATGCTTCCAGACAAAGAAACTAAAACAATAAAACACTTTTATATGCTTTTATAATATGATTCTATGTGAAACTACCCAGAGGAAATTTCCATTCGTGTTTTGCCTTAAAATTCACTGGTATTACTTCTCTCTAGTTTACTTCCCTCTCTCTCCTTGATGTTCAATTTCCTTCTCTGTGACTAGTCTCAAGTTATCTCCACCCCTGAGAGAAGGACAAAGGTTAACGCTAAGATAGTTGAATCCTTGATTGAGAGAAGTCACAAAAGGTCTAAACCAACTTTGGCAGCTGTTTTTTTTTTTTCTAAGTCAAAGATGAGAGTAAGAGGAAAACCCATAATACAGAAGCTGATACTAATCTGATCCTAACATTTCATCTATTTCACAAGGGACTATGTAGTCAGTATTGGAACATTGGGTCTCTGAAACCACATTTTTACAATAAGCTTAAAATAGAACAGTAATATTTGGAAGCAAATAACAAAGAAAGCTTTACTGTGTGATTCCTATTTGATTTGTGATAATCATGTTATAGCAAGTAAACAAAATTCATATCCAGAAAAGGGCTAATCACTGACAATACTCCTCCAAACTTAGTTTGCAAACCACCTTTTATTTCACTTCTATGTAATCTATGCAACAAATTCAAAAATAAACTCCTTTGACCCTAGTAGCCATCTACAAATCTCCCTCCCAGTAAAATGCCAAGAACAAATAACTGGTCAACCTAAAATATTAACTGCAGTTTAACTTCCAAACTAAGTTCACAGCAAATGATATTTCTGGTAAAAAAAAAATTAAAGCGTATTGAAACAGCTTCTGCTCCAGTTCCTAGCACTAAAGCTTCCCTTGCAAAACTGTAATGGGACATGTCCCCTCTTGGATACAAGTTTTCTGTAGTTAAATCCAAGTTAGAGATATTTTTTTTTAAAAAAAATCAGATTTTTGTCATTACCAAAAAAGCTGTTCTCATAAGTTGTTTAGAATTAGAGTGATAGCAAGGGAGTGCATAAAGGTATTAAACAAAGCTCTAATGCTCTACTTAACTGAATTCATGTATCTCTGTAAGCTTTATACTTAAGGGGGTATAGTGGTATTCTCATTTTGAAGTTTATTTTACTTTAAAAGTCAACAGGATGTTCCCGGTGCCTGCCCATGTTAAAAAAAAAAAAAAAAAAGTCAACAGGATGTATTCTTCACATGATCTTTTGCAATTGTCCCCCATTCCCCTAATATCCTATGCACAAACAGAAAATGAGTAATTTTCTTTCTACTAAATATTCGTCCTTTGGCGAACATCTCTTTATCTCCCATTTACCAGCTGGAACTACTACAGTTATGAAATTCTTTTGCTTACATCTGGGCTAAGATTATCAGCCTTAAAATAACACTGGAGCATTCCTCTGGGAAGATATTTTATTAAGCAAATTACAGTAGGAATATGAAATAGAAGCTGTACCTAATTGACAGTGGGATAAACAGAAGTGAAAACAATTCTGAAGGACTTTTAATCTTTCATTTCCTGATATTAATGTACTTAGAGACCAAGATGTTTGACAATCTTTCCACACTAATAAATAGACTACAAAATCATCTTGGTTCTGCATCTCCTTCCTTTCATTGAAAAGATGTGAAATCCTGTACAATGAAGACAGGCTTTTAAATCTACCTAGGACTTCAAACAGGATCATCTATCTATTAATATCATTTCTAAGTTTCCTTTTTCAACCTTAGTTAACTTTATTTCAAATTATATTACTTCAAAATCAAACCTCATTTTTCCTGAAAAGACTCATAACCGTAATGAAACAATTAGAAAATGTATCTTCTAGAATCTTGTGGTTTATAGCCAAGATGTATAGATAATAAAGGATTTGATAACTGAGGAAAGAAGAGTCCAAGTAATGGGAACAGCTGGCTCAAGGCCCCTTGGACAGAGCCTGTCTGTGTACACATGGAGACAGTGGGGTCTTTGGGGCAAATAATGACCAGTTCTTACTGACTTTTAGCAGACTCATTCTGGTGGCTCAGTAGAGGAGCAGGAGTATTCTTGAAAATCATCATAATTTTTTGAATACTTGTCCTATATTGACTACTGAGAACATAAAATCTAAACAATCTTTGGTGACTGTTAGGAAACAACTGCCATTATCTTTTTTTTGGGGGGGGGGGGCATGGGCAGGCTCCAGGAACTGAACCCGGGTCTCCGGCATGGCAGGCAAGAATTCTGCCACTGAGCCACCATTGCACTGCCCTATTATCTTTTGAACATATTAATTATAACAAAAATAATCAATATTTAAATATAATCTTAATGCTATGACCTTTATAACTTACAATTATTTAAAACATCTTGCTAACACTGCTTTGCCAATGGTAGAGTCAATGTTTGTTTAAGAGAAAAGTCAGTGTGTTTACATTTTATTAACTCAAAAAACATTTATTGAATATGCTACTAGGTGCCATGCAGTATATTAGGTGTGGGAGATACAAAAGGACATTGTCCTTCCTTACATAAAATGTTCAATCTCATTGTAGGCATTTAAAGTAAAAACCTTCTGGTTGGGAAACAACTGTCATAGATTTTCAGGCACTTACCAATATCATGTTGACATTCACACAGCCATTCCCTCTTCAGCAATATGGGTGGGAAGAGAAGAATCTGAGACAGCCAGCTTAAGTCACACAAGAAAACCTCCTTATTTATCATCATACCCAATTGTATTTTCTTCTTCAAAAACATAATATCTAGTATGGCCAATCACTTTATTTACAAGAGCTTACCAGAAATAATTTTTGGCTGTTTCCAAAAATCAAAAACACCCATAAGTAATTAAAATTTGCAAAGATGCAGATATCTTTGAAAATATGCAAAAGACTTCGCTCAAGGCTCTGAAGGCAATATCTATAAAGAAGTCTCCAAAATATTTTAAGTAAAGTCATTAAAATCAGAGTTATTTTCTTCAATGAAGATAATATCTACTTGAATGTAAAAGTCATGGTATGTTTATCTAAAAATAATGTATCAGGAACACCTCTTATGTAGTTTATTGATTAAATTGTTCACAATGAGAGACCACGGAGACCACGTAGGCAAGGACTAAAATGCTAACAGGTATTATTCATCAATTATTAGTGTAAAAACTTATTGAGCTATCTGTTCCCTGTATATACCCAAAGGCAGAAGTTTATGAAAATATATGCACTTCCCTGCACGTACACTCTCTCTTTCACACACAGACACACACACACAAACACACAGCATATCAACACATTATTTTTGGGAGTCACCAGCTTCCTCTGCAGAAATAGTGGAGTCCAGCAAGTGCCAACAGTTTCAATAATGGTTTAGATTGGCTGCTTTGATGGATGATTACTATGACCACTCTAGACCTGTGCACCAGCATATGGGCAGAATTACATGAATTTCCCAGGCACTATCAACTGGAGTACAGTAACAAGAATGGAATACAAGCAACTTTACTAGATGCTGATATTTTTCTTGATAAACATGGCCAGAAGCTGTACCTTCTGTTACTCCATGAATGCTTGTTTTACTGTATGATTATGACATACTGTAAGCCTAAAATGGGTAAAGTTCTTTCACTTTGGGAAAAGAAGAGAGGGTCTCATTTGAATGAATGAATCTTCAAAAGTGGGTGCGACTAATCATCTAGGCATAAAGCCTTCATCATTAATGAGGTTTAGTAAATATCAACAATTAGCTGTGCTGCATAAATCTGCTGAAAAAGAAAAATGTCTCTCAGATGTCAAAACAGAGTGAATGATCCTAGGATTTCTAAGGAAATAGATTTAGCTATTTAAAAGAGTCTTTTACAACCGTCTAGATCTCAACCAGATGGGTCGTTAGAGACGTTCTTGGGAGCCAGCACAGTCCTTCTCAGAGGACTCTCTCCTGGGGTCGAGACTGGGATGTTAGGAAGGGAGCATCAGAAATTATGCTGAAAAAATGTAAATAAGTCCATACTGTTTATGCTGTATATATATGCACACCCATATATATATTGCTCTTCACCATTATGTAATGGAGTTACTTGTTAATATTTTTCTGTGCCTCATGTTTGGTGGAGGCAAAAACACAAAGGAGCTACCTTGAAATAAGGACTAGAGATTTCAAAGGAGAGAAGCACAGTCCTAGGGACTGAGTTTGGTGATCAGGGCAGGAGACAAAATGACAGAAATTAAGGGGAAGGTATAATTCTGGGAGAAAGCATAGGAGACCATTGAAATCACAACTACTGCCCATATGGAGATTCTGCTTCCAAATGTCTCCTTTGCTGAAATCTTAGAGGGCTTTTTGTTCTGTTTCTATCAAAAGAAACAGTTGCTCTGTAATAACTTGTAGGAAGGAAAGCATGATATTGTGTAACACAATAGCTTCTTCTCCAACTTCAGTACCTGCATTCTCAGGATCACTACAGAGGCATATGCCTGAGCTGATTTCTAAACCCTTGTAATATACAACCTTCTGGCTGGATAATTGGACTGTTATCAGTAGTCCACCCACTAAAACCAACAGTTTTAAAACCAACAACAGGTCCATAGGCCACATTTTCTTAATTTGCAGTTGAATCCTCAAGCACAGTTATATAGCTTAGGTTGGTTGATACTAACCTTTGAACCACTGACAATAGCATAGAGTAAGATAACACTACCATAAATGGTAGTGTAGAGTAAGATAACACTACTTTAAAATGGCATGTAATTGCCCAAAGCCATTTATTGTGTTGAAGCACTAAAAAAGACCGTAATCACCAATGGGCTTAAATTTCACAGTTTAACTGGTTGATTTATATTTACTTTAGCCTTATTTGCATTTTATCTTCTAAGGCATTTTCCTTCTATGTCCCTCTGAGTGAAAGGCTTTCTCCTCTCTCCACTCCATTTCTTCTTTACATCTTCAACTCCAGTGTATAATTAAAAAAAAAAAAATGACCTTGTTTTTAATGCCTAGTTAATGAATCACTTCTTCACAAATATCCTTCTACCTCTCTCTAAGCCAATTTAAACATTCCTTCTTTGGATTCTTGGACTACCTTGTTTATACATCATTATATATACATTTCAAAGTGCATTAGAGATATCTGTAAGGCTTGAGGGCTGGGACTATGTCTCATTCATCCATAAATTTCCAAGGCATAGCACGACGACTGGCATAGGGTATATGTGGAAAAATGATTGTTTTTGAAAGAATAAATAAATAAGGGAATAAAAAGATTAATTTGTTAATGTTACAGTAAAATTAAATAACATAAATAATTGAATTCAATCCCTCTTCAGTTTATGTGTGGGCACATAGGTCCAGAGTTCCTCCTAACCTTTCTTTCCAATATCTTTGCTCCTTTATTTCAAAAAGGAAAAGCAGATCATTATTAGCATTAGCCTTTTCAGTCATCTTACTAGAGTTTTCTTTATGAGCTGGGTCAGGTCATCTTCCTTAGAAAAATAGAGTTTAGCTGATCACAGGCTAAAATATGACATAGGTGACATTAAGTGGCATAACACCATTGTCACTTGACTTTCTGGAATGCAGTATTGCCTTGATATTTTTCCAGAGTCCTGTTCTGAGTTATGGTTTCAGACAAACAGAACAGATTGCTTCCAGGATTTAATCTCCTTCCCTGTTGACCAGACCAGCCTGACCTGGCTGAGGCAGTGAATACGGCTTTCTCTCCCTTTCCAATTTTATAAAACTATATATATATATTTGTAATACATTTATTTAACATTGAAATTACTGAACCCAAAGTACCAATAACTTGTGACAGAATTCAGTATAGAAAAATGACCATTTAAAGACCCCCCTAGTGGAACTTATTCAAAATCCCAGTTTCAAATGTTCATTTCAAATATTTCACTTTCATAAAATTCTTCTATAAATTTATTCATTTATAAATACATTTACATAAGTACCTACTATGCACCAAATAATAAGCTGGTGTTCAAACCCAGCTTTTGGAGAGGTCAGGTTGGCACAGCCCAAGACCAAAGAACATGCTAGGCAGAGAGTTAGGCATGGGTTTTATTGGGAATTATGAACAGGAAAAGATCTTTCCCAGAGGTGGCCATCCAGAAAATGGGAGTCATTGCTCTGCAAAAGGGTAGGGAGTGCAATGGACAGCTTATGAGGGTTTAGGGCAAATGCGTTCCGTAGAGTATGAGAACAGAGTTTCAGCAGGGTCCCATGGATTATCAACAGTGATCAAGGGAGGGGAGATCGAATGTTTTATTCATGATACCATTTGTACATCCCTTCCTCCCCTGAGGAGGTTGGATGATCTTTAGCTTCTGTTCTGGTCATTGCGGGTGGCCACATGCAGTAACTTATTCTCAATATGAAAGGGGAGAGGCAGGCCCTGGTTTTCTACAGCTAGATATTAAACAGGATAAAGGCTGCATGCCCCTGTATGGTCAAGAGGGGTATATAAAAAAGTAAATTGGTCATCACAATTTAGATTCAAGAGTAGTGTCATCAGGAAAAATACAGAGCAAAGATTGGGATGCAAGATTATTCTAGTTTGCTAGCTGCCGGAACGCAACACATCAGAGATGGATTGGTTTTTAATAAAAGGGGATTTATTTCATTGATGTATAGTTCTTCAGAGGAAAGGCAGCTAACTTTCAACTGAGGTTCTTTCTTACACAGGAAGGCACAGAGCGATCTCTGTTGGCCTTCTCTCCAGGCCTCTGGGTTCTAACATCTTTCCCCAGGGTGATTCCTTTCTGTATCTCCAAAGGCCTGGGCTGAGCTGCGAGTGCTGAGATGAGGTATGCTGAGCTGCTTGGGCTGTGCTACGTTGAGTCCCTCATTTAAGCACCAGCCAATTAAATCAAACATCATTCATTGCAGCAGTCATGCCACCTAGCCAACTGCAGATGTAATCAACAACAGATGAGGTTCACATACCATTGGCTCATGTCCACAGCAATAGAACTAGGCACCTTCACCTAGCCAAGTTGACACCTGAATCTAACTACCACATGTCCACCCCTTGTCAACTTGGCAACTACATGCATCACCTTAAACAATATTAAAGTGCAAAAAAATTCTCTTCTGGCTGAGAACCTATGAATCTCAAAACAAGTTATCTGGTGCCAATATGCAAAGGAGGATATTCACAGGATATGGGTTTTCATTTCCATAGGGAGAAATCAGAAGAACACAGATGTAAAAACTGCAGGGCAAATACCATTGGATTTCAAAGTCTGAAAGTCATTTATCCTTTGGCCTCAGAAAGTGGCAGTCCCACACTTTCCAAGGGCCTATGCAGTGACTCGCCTCTTTCCAAATCAACCTAGGGGGACATTGAGGAGACCACCTTTTTCTTGACTCCACCCTCTCCAAGCATCTCGGCTCAACCCACACCTGGGTTCTCTGCTATTTCTGGGGCACATGCTCAACCCCACCTGTGGTGGCAGCCAGGCTCTCCCCAGTCCCCTAGGGAACGAGCTATACATTCTCCAAGGCCTGAGGCTGCACGACTCTCCCACCGCAACGAGGTGAGGGACTCATCCTCACCCTTCAGGGTAAACTCACCCTCTCCATGTATATGGGTGGGTCCACTCTCCCGGCCGAGGTTTCTTGGCTTCAGACCTGAGCTTCCATGGTTCTCACTCTGCAAACTCCAATTTTTCCCTTTTGTGTCCCCCTTTGTCCAGATTGGCAGTGGTTCCATTTACACCAACAGTCTCTACAAGCACTCCAGGACTTCTCCATCATTCTCTTCACAGTTCCTCCAAAATCTTCCCCTTATACATTTAAAAAGATGTTCCAACATGTTCGGTATTTGCAAACAGCAGCAGTACCCCACTCTCCAGTACCAAATCTGTTCTAGTTTGCTAGCTGCCAGAATGCAACACATCAGAGATGGACCGGCTTTTAATAAAAGGGGATTTATTTCATTGATGTATATTTCTTCAGAGGAAAGGCAGCTAACTTTCAACTGAGGCTCTTTCTTACACAGGAAGGCACAGGACCATCTCTGCTGGCCTTCTTTCCAGGCCTCTGGGTTCCAACATCTTTCCCCAGAGTGATTCCTTTCTATATCTCCAAAGGCCTGGGCTGAGCTGCTTGGGCTGTGCTACATTGAGTCCCTCATTTAAGCACCAGCCAATTAAATCAAACATCATTCATTGCAGCAGGCACATCTCCTAGCCAACTGCAGATGTAATCAACAACAGATGAGATTCACATGCCATTGGCTCATATACACAGCAATAGAACTAAGCACCTTCACCTAGCCAAGTTGACACCTGAATCTAACTACCACAAAGATGAAGGATTACTTCAGCATAGAAGGTTGAGAAGTACACAAAAATAAGTATTAAACTTAATTCTCCTGGGAAAAGAGGACTAAGATGAGGTCAGAGAGAATGGAAAAAAATATTTTGAATTAAAATATTTATCAGATCATTTCTGAAATTTCATATTTCCTTAATATAATAAAAAATATTCATTTTGGAACTCACTTTAAAGTCAAGTTCCAGTAATGAACTTGAAGTACTTGCATTTGAATAAGTCTTATAGATAATAATTGCAATCTCTGAACAACAACAACAACCAAAACATTTAAAGGTACCAGACAGCAAGCACAGCAGGCAGAACCTGAAGAAGATTAGGCCTCTGAAAGCAACAAAACTGCATTCACTGGATGAAGTCCCTGTTTCCAAGGCTTCTCCCCTGGCAGCATTTTCTAGCCCATATATGATGCAGAGTCACAAGAGTGCAAGCCAAAGGGCAGAGCTTTACTAGATTGACAAGTTGGTGGGTAGAGTTCAGGGCTCCCAGAGTGTTAGGAATTTGAGGGAAAAATACAGAAAAGAAGAAATCACAGAGGGAGAAGCAATCAAAACCTTCATAAATATGCCCTTAAAATGTTTGGCTAAGCTCTGAGCTTATGTATAATCAAGAGTGCCTCCAAGGACCTCCGAATAAAGAAACAACTGGAAGTCTCAAAGAACTGAACAAATAATTTATTTACTTCATACCACAAGGGATGCAAAGTTTGGGATTTTAGTCCTACCAAGTTAGACAGGCTTATGAAACACTAAGAGCTTCCAGAGATGTATTAAAACCTAACATCAAGCATACATAAAGTCAAGGTCACAAGTTGATAACTGAACTGCCTTCTAGACCATGTAACCTGCATTCAGGAAGAAGTGAAATAACAACAGATGAAAACCAGGTCTACAAGAAGTGGAATGAGAAACACCAGAAATATTAAATATTCATGTAAATATCAAAGAATATTTTTCTTCTCTTAATTTCTTTGATAGAAGACTGCTATAATTTTTGCTTTAAAATTTTACTATTAGTTTTATAACATATGTGAATGCAAAACATAAGACAATAATTACACAAGGACTGAGAGGTAAAAGGAAATGTACTAGAACAACATACTTAAGTTCACAAACATTGTACAACTCTAATACTAAGTAGGCTGTGTAAGCTACAGATATATAACTGAATCCCTCAAACAACCACAAAAAGTAAAAATAAAATAAAGAGTAATCACAAGAGATATAGCTTAAAAATCCAATATAAAAAAATAAATGAGAGCACTAAAAATAATGTATTAGCCAAGATAAGATAGGAAAAGAACAGTAGGACAAAAGAAAGATGATACAAATAATCAAAAATACTAATAATAGACAAAAACCCAATGATGTCACTAATCACAGATGCTATAAATGGAATAAATACTCTAAAATCAGAGATTTTTGAACTGGATAAAGAGTTAGAACAAATAATCTACTGTCTATAAGAGAATAATTTTAAATATAAAGATACAGAGAGGTTGAAAGGAAGAGGATATAGAAAGGATTACCATGCAAATAGTAAGCTTAAGAAAATTGGTGAGGCTGAATTAATGTCAAACAAAGTAAACTTCATGAAACGAAGGAGTACCAGCACAAAGAACTTTATATGATGTTTTTTAAAAGCCAATTCATCAGAAAACTATAATATAAAATCAAAATTCATGAAGAAGAAAAAACTGACTAAACCAAAAGGAAAAATAGATTTCCTCTAATTTAGTGAAAATTTTGATGCCTCATTGTCAAAAATTGGTAGAACAACTCGAAGAAAAATGTAATGATATAGAATATTTCAGCAACTATCAATTAAATTGATCTAGTTGATATATAGAAAACTACACTCAACTACTTCAAAATACAATATGCAGATGGAACACTACTAAGACAGACCATATGCTTCACCATAAAATAATTTTCAGTAACTTCAAAAAGATTGAATGTTCTGTGACCACTTTAATAACAGAAATTAATAACAGAAATGTATATAGAAAGTTCCTAAAAATTTGGAAATTAGATAATTCCTAAACAATCCATGGGTAAAAGAAGAAATCACAAGGAAAATTAGACTACATTTTGAACTGAATAAAAATGAAAACACAACATTTCAAGTGTACTGAATACAGCCAAAGCAGAATTGAAAGGGAAAATTATAGCCTTCAATGCTTATATTAAAAGTGATAAAGATTTAAAATCATTGATCAAAATCTATGCTTTAAGAAGCTAGAAGGAGACAACTTCTGGGGAAGATGGTAGAGTAGGGAGCCGCAGGATGCATACCTCTACCAAAAAAAAACTATTGAACAGGCATAACTGTCTGAAACTCTGTATTTTGAAACTCTGGAGAATAGAAGAACACCGTAAAGCAACCAGTGAAAAGCAGGAGGAAAAGGCTGATAAATTACAATAAAGATCAGTAAATTGCGCTCTTTGCAGTGGCTAAGGCATCCATCCCCCACCATCATGGCAGGCCACTCTGGAAAGAAGGAAGGAAATAGTAAATATTTCAGCAGAGATATATTAAATAGTAAACAAAACACCAGTAGAGAGAATCAACAACCAAAATTTGGTTTTGAAGAGATCAATAAAATCGGCAAAACTTTAGCTAGGCAAAAAAAGAAAGAGGATACAATTTTAAGAATCAGAAATGAAAAGGGAGAGGTTACTACCAACCCTGCTGAAATAAAAAGGACTGTAAAAGGATAATGTGCTGGTTTGAAAGGGTTATTGTATCCTAGAAAAGTCACGTTTTAATCCTGATCCATCTTGTGGAGGCAGCCATTTCTTTTAATCCCTATTCAGCATTGTAGGTTGGAAACTTGATTAGATTATCTCCAGGAAGATGTAACACACCAACTGTGGGTATTAACTTTTGAATAGAGGAAGATGTGACTCCACCCATTCCAGGTGGGGCTTGATTAGCTTACTGAAATCCTTTAAAAGAGGAAACATTTCGGAAAGAGCCATGAGAACCACAAGAGCCCATGCAGTCAGAGACCTTTGAAGATGAAGAAGGAAAGTGTCCCTGGGGGAGCTTCCTGAAACAAGAAGCCTGGAGAGAAAGTCAGCAGATGCTGCCATGTTTACCATGTGTCTTTGCAGTTGAGAGAGAAATTCTGAATGACATTGGCCTTTTTGAACCAAGGTATCTTTCCCTGGATGTCTTAGATTGGACATTT
This sequence comes from Myrmecophaga tridactyla, assembly GCA_004026745.1. NCBI lineage: Eukaryota > Metazoa > Chordata > Mammalia > Pilosa > Myrmecophagidae > Myrmecophaga > Myrmecophaga tridactyla. The sequence continues at coordinate 18,894 of PVIY010021586.1, read as the reverse complement.
CTATAGCCTGGCTTTAATTTGGAGATTTTTCATGGCTTTAAAACTATAAACTTGCAACTTAATAAATTCCCCTTTTATAACAGCCATTCTGTTCCAGCTATATTGCATTTGGCAGCTAGCAAATCAGAACAGACACTATGAACAAATGTATTCCAATGATATAGATGAAATGAAACACACAAGCTGCCTACATTGACTCAAGAAGAAATAGAAGATTTCAACAAATCAATGACCAGAAAAGAGATTGAATCAGTTTCTAGAACCTCCAAACAAAAGAAAACCCGAGGATCAGATGGCCTTACAGGGGAATTCTATCAAACATTCCAAGAATTAACTCCAATTCTGCCCAAACTCTTCCAAAAATTTGAACAGGAGGGAACACCTTCTAACTCATTCTATGAGGCCAACACACCACTCCCATACCAAAACCAAATAAAGACATCATAAGAAAAGAAAAATATAGACCAACATCTCTTATGAATATAGATGCAAAAATACTCAACAAAACACCAGTAAACCAAATGGTAAAAGGATTATATACCATGATCAGGTAGGATTTATACTTGGTATGCAAGTGTGGTTCAATAAAAAAAATCAATCTATTATAGCACTGTTTTAATTCATTAAAGCTGCCAGAATGCAATATATTAGAAATGGAATGGTTCTTTAAAAAGGAATTATTAAGTTGGAAGTTTACAGTTCTAAAGCTATAAAAATATCCAAACTAAGTCATCCAGATAAAGATACCTTGGCTCAAGAAAGACCAATGGATCCCAAACACCTTTGTCAACTGGGAAGGCACAAGGTGATGTCTGCTAGCTTTCTCCCTGAGCCTCTCACTTCAAAAGACTTCCCTAGGGGCATTTTCTTTCTTTCTTAATCTCCAAAGGTCTCTGGGTGTGTGGGCTCTGAAGCTTTTTCCAAAATGGTTCATTTTTAAAGGACTTCAGTGAGCAACCCCACCTTAATGGGTGGAGATACATCTCCATTGTAAAACAACCTAATCAAAAGGCCCTACCTACAATTATGTGGGTCACATCTCCATGGAAACAACTTAATCAAAAAGTTCTCACCCAGCAATATTGAATGAGGAGTAAAGAACATGGCTTTTCTGGGATACACAATGGTTTCAAACCACACCTGCCACCTTCTGGACCTCCAAAAGACATCTTCTTTCCAAACGTAAAATACATTTATTTCACCATGATATCAGAAATCCTTAAACCATTTCAATAACAATACAAATACAATACAAAGTCAGAAACAATAAACATCTCATCAAAGTCAGCAATAGGCATGGTCTGTCCTTCTCTGGCTCTGGACCTGTAAAACTCAGTACAAGTTATCTGCTGCCAAAATATGAAGAAGGACCAGTCATAGAATACATGTTTCCATTTCCATAAGGAGAAATTGGAAGGAACACAGGGGTCACCAGACCCAAACAGTTCCAAAAACCTATTAGATTTCAAAGTCTGAGAATCATTTATCCTTGGGCTTTAGAAAGTAGCAGTCCAACCTCTTCCAAGGGCCTTCTCAGCAGCCCTGCTCTCTCACAGCCCTGCTGTGAGTTTTCTAACACTGGAGCTCATTGGGGGGAACACCTTTTTCTCAGCTCCACCCACTCCAAATATCAGGGCAGCACCCAGGATCTCAGCCATCTCCAGGTCACATGCTAAACCCTCCAGAGCATGGAGTGGCAGCCAGGTTCCCCCCAGTCCCCAAGGAATGTGCTCCACCCTCTCAGAGGCCTGGGACATTATAACTCTTCCAGAACATCTAGGCAGAAGGCCTTCCCTCTGCCTTCTGGGCAAATTCAGCCTCTCCAAGTGCATGGGTGGGTCCACTCTCTTGGCCTGATGTTTCTTGGCTTCAAACCTTAGCTTCCATTGTTCTGCCTTTGAAGTTATTTTGCTTTCAATTTGTCCTTTTCCTGTCCTTTTTAGTCCAGACTGGCAGTGGTCCCATTTATACAGATCCCACAACACTCTTGTTGGTTTTCTATGTAGTATGCAGGGATCATAACCATCAAACAATAGGACTTCCCACAAATCCTTCCTGGATTACTCCATATCTAATTCTGACTTCTTCTGAACTAGCTGACTGGTTCATGCTTGGGTAAATCCTCATGTGAGGCAGTAGTCTCTGGGGTTTCCCTTTCTGGAAGCCCAGAATTTTCCAGACTATCAATTTCTGATTTCTTTGTTCCCAAGAGTTTGATTCTCAGCTGTTCTCTTTCCTCTCACATTTCACTATAAGCTGCAAGAAGAAACCAGGCTGCACTTTCCACATTTAATTTGGAAATCTCTTCAGCTAAGTATCCCAGCTTGTGGCTTTTAAAATCTGCCTTCCATCCAAAACCAGTAATCAATTTTGCCAGATTCTTTGCCACTTTAAAACAAAGATCACTTTACTTCCAGTTTGCAATAATATATGCATCATTTCTGTGTAAGGCTTTATCAAAGTATCTTTAGAATCCACATTTCTACCAATAGTCTCTTCAAAGCATACTAGGCTTACTCTATCAAGCTCCTCACAACTCTTCCAGAATCTTCCCCTTATCCATTTAAAAAGTTATCACAACATGTTTGATATTTGCAACCACAGCACTTCACTTTTCTGGTACCAAGATTGGTTTTGGTTTGTTAAAGCTGCCAGAATGCAATATACCAGAAATAGACAAGCTTTTAAAAGGGGAATTTATTAAGTGACAAGTTTACAGTTCTAAGGCTATAAAAATGTCCAAACTAAGGCATCCAGAGAAAGATACCTTTGCTCAAGAAAGACTGCTGGATCCTGAACACCTCTGTCAGTTGGGAAGGCACATGGTGATATCTGTTAACTTTCTCTCCAGGCCTTTCATTTCAAAAGACTTCCCCAGGGGTGTTTTCTTTCTTCATCTCCAAAGGTCTCTGAGTGTGAGGGCTCTGAAACTTTTTCCAAAATGGCCCCTTCTCAAAGGACCCAAGTAAGCAACCCTGCCTTGAATGGGTGGAGACACATCTCCATGACAAAACCATCTAATCAAAACCTCCCACCCACAATTAGGTGGGCCACATCTCCATGGAAACAACTTAATAAAAAAGATCTCACCCAGCAATATTAAATGAGGATTAGAGAACATGGCTTTTCTGTGGTACAAAACAGTTTCAAATCAGCACAACCACACTACAGAATGAGGGAAAATACCACATGATCATCTCAATTGATGCAGAAAGCCATTTGACAAAATACAGCACCCATTCTTCATAAGAACAGTTAGAACATTATAGTAGAAGGAAACTTCCTCAGCATGATAAAGGGCATATATGAAAAGCCAACAACTAACATACTACTTAATGGGAAAAGACTGAAAGCTTTCTCTGTAAGATCAGGAGCAAGACATAGATGCCCACTGACCCCTCTGGCATTCACTATTATACTAGAAGTTCCTGTCAGAGCAGTTAGGCAAGAAAAATAAATAAAAGGCATCCAAATTGGAAAGGAATAAGGAAAACCTTCCCTATTTGTAGATGATATGATCGTATATCCAGAAAATTCTGAAAATCCACAACAAAACTACTAGGGATAATAAATTCAGCAAAGTGGCAGAGCACAATATCAACACCCCAAAATCAGTAGTGTTACTGTACACAAACAATGAACAATTAGAAGAAGAAATAAAGAAAAAATTCCATTCCTGATAGCAAATAAAAGAATCAAATGTCTACGAATAAATCTAACCAAGAATGTAAGGGACTTGTACACAGAAAACCACAAAACATTGCTTAAAGAGATTTAAAAAGACCTAAATAAATGGAAGGTGTTTTCATTTGTTAAAGCTGCCAGAAATGCAATATCCCAGAAATGGTTGGCTTTTATAAAGGAAATTTATTAAGTTTTAAGTTTACAGTTCTATGGCCATAAAAATGTCCAAACTAAGGCATCCAGAGAAAGATACCTTGACTCAAGAAAGGCTGATGTGGAAAGGCATGTGGCTGACATCTGATGGTTTCAAACAGCTTCCCCTGGGGCATTTTCTTTCTGCATCTCCAAACATCTCCCTCTGTGTTGTCTCTGAAGCTTTCTGCAAAATGGTTCCCTCTTAAAGGACTCCAGTAAGCAATGCACTTTGAATGGATGGCGACCCATCTCCATGGAAACCACCTAATCCAAAAGGCCCACCCACAATTGGGTGGATAATATCTCCATGGAAACAACTTAATAAAATCCCACCCAACTAAATATTGAATCAAGATTAAAGAACACGGCTTTTCTGGATTATACCACAGTTTCAAACTGGCACAGAAGGGTATTCCATGTTCAAGGAAGTTAAGACTAATTATTGTTAAGATGTCAACCCTACCCAAAGCAATTTATAGATTCAGTGTAATCCAAATCTAAATTCCAAAAACCTTCTTTGCAGAAATGGAAAAGCCAGTTATCAAATTTGTGTGGAAGACCAAGGGGACCCAAATAAACACAACCATCTTGAAAAGGAAAACGAAGTTGGAGGACTCACTCTTCCTGACCTTAAAACTTATTACAAAGAACTAAAACTATCAAACTCCTAGAAGGAAATATAAAGAAGCATCTTCAGGACCTCCTGTTAGGCAATGATTTCTTAGACTTTAAATCCAAAGTACAAGCAACAACAACAAAAAAATAGATAAATGGAACCTCGTAAAAATTAAAAACTTTTGTTCCTCAAAGGATTTTATCAGGTAAATAAAATGACAACTTACAGAATGGGAAAAACTATATGGGAACCACATATCCAATAAAAGATTAATATCAAGAATATATTAGGAAACTCTTCAACTTAATAACAAAAAAGACAAACAATCCAATTTTAAAATGGGCAAAAGATTTGAACCGACAGCTTGCCAAAGTAGATATGCAAATGGCCAGATAGCACATGAAAAGATGCTCATCATCATTAGCCATCAGGGAAATGTAAATCATAATCACAATGAGATGCCATTTTGCATTCATTAGAATGGCTGTTATTTTAAAAAAGAGAGAGAGAAAATACGAAGAAATAGGAACACTCATTTATTGTTGGCATCAATGTAAAATGGTACAGTCATTGTGGAGGACAGTTTGGTGCTTCCTCAGAAAGCTGAGTGTAGAATCCCCATATGATCCAGCAATCCCACTACACAGGATATAACCCAAAGAATTGAAAGCAGGGACTTAAACAGATATTTTTACACTTATGTTCATGGCAGCATTATTCACAATTGCCAATAGATGGAAGAAATCCAAGTGTCCATCAACTGATGAATGGATAAATAAAACGTGATACACACACACACACACACACACACACACAATAATATGGAATATTATTCGGCCATAAAAAGAAATGAAATTCTAGTACATGTGACAACATGGATGAACCTGGAAGACATCATGTTGAGTAAAATAAACCAGACACAAAAAATATTGTATAATCTCACTGATGTGAAAAAATTAGAATAAGCAACTTTATACAGTCAGAATTTAGAACACATTACTAGGGAGCAGGGTTGGTATAGGGAATGGAAAATTAAGTCTTAAAATATATGGGATTCTCAGTGCATAGTAGCTCAGTGGTAGAATGCTCACCTGCCATGTGGGATACCCAGGTTCTATTCCTAGCCCATGCACACACACATATACCCAAAAAGTATACAGGATTCCAGTTTGAAATGATGGAAATGTTTTGGTAATGTATGGTGATGATGGTAGCACAACATTGTGAATGCTCTTAGCACTGAAATATATATGTGAATGTGATTAAAAGGGGAAATGTTAGATCATATAAATGGTAACAGAATTTTTTAAATCCATAGAACTACACTATACAGTGAACTCTAAGTTAAACAATAGTTACAGTTATATAAATGTGCTATCATTAATTCTAACAAATGTTTCACACCAATGGAGGGTGTTGGTGGTGGAGTGATATATAGGAATCCCGTATTTTGTTGTGCATGATTGTTCTGTAAACCTACAACTTCTCTAATAAAGAAAAAAAGAAATTTTTAAAAAATTAGAAGTACAAATTAAACAAAAAAGATGGAAGTCTATATATAGTTTTCCTCACAAAACAACTTTTCTCTAAACCCCTAGTTCTACTTTATTTTCAAGTCCAATCAATTCTGATCTTGGGTTTTTTTCTCCTCTTCTCCAGGTCACTGCTGTGGGTCAGGCCCTTATAACTTCTTATTATGAGTTTCTAATGTTTTTCCTTTTTCCTCATCTCCTTGCAACACTCTACATTACTGTCATTTTGATACTATGACTTATTAAAATCCTTTAGAGACTTTCTGTTGCCTTATATTGGGACCCAAGGCCATTCATTTCTTGGTCCCTGCTATTCTCCTTCAGTATACCCAAGTATATTGAAGAATTACATCCTGTTGGTATATAAATATGTCTGCTTAATTTTTCCTTGTTACAATCAAATTCCCCTTTTCCACAGAAAAATCATTCCTTATTAATTTTATCAAGATTTCATAATTTCCCTGTTATCTTTATTAGAGTAACCCAATTTCAGAGTTTAAGAATCAGTCTGGAGAAGAAAGCTTAGATGCAGACATTTACAGATGCTTGCAGTGCCAACAGAGAGAGACGCAACAGAGATGCAGATGTTTGGAAATGCAGAAGCCCCAGGAGATGCCAGGACATGTAGAGCCAACAGAAGCTATACAGGAGCAAGAGCCCAGCAAACATCACCATGTGCCTTTTTGTGAGATGCTAAGCAAGCCAGAACCTGGAGAGGGTCAAGGGAAGCTAAGAGAAGAAATCCAGAGTTGTCCCAGAGAAGCTAAGATAGGACCATCATCAGAGTTGCTAGCCTCATGGACTGCTCTACAAATTTTGGACTCTTGCAACCCCACAGTTGCATGCAGCACTTTTATAAATCTCATATTTACAGTTATCTCCTGCTGGTTCTGTTTCTTCACAGAACTCTGACTAATACACCTTCCAAGGTTGTTAAACATATAAAGTGCTTTCAATACTGTCAGGCATATGGCAAGCACTCATACAAATGTCAGTAGTGATGGTGGTGGTGGTGAATGCCAGATCACTCCTGGCAAACATTATTGTGCTTTCAAGTTCTTTGGGTTCAACAGCAGTTGTAGTGAGTGGACCAGATCTGCAGTTGTTATAAAGTTTTAACATTCCATGACTATTTTCATATAGTACAATACTTTACAAGGTTCTTCCTGTATCACTGGTGCAATAATGAAACCAGCTCAAGCCAGTCATATAAAAATAAAAGTACAGACAGTTGCTACCAAGTGTTAAAAAGATAAATTCCTAAAGATTTTTTTAATGTCAATATTGACAGAGTTACAAGAGTAGAAAAAAAGGAGATAAAATTTCAAATGAGGGGGAGTCCCTAGGATATTTAAACAGGTTTGTCTTTTCATATTTACGAAGGGCAACTTCCATCTTTTGAACTGTGAGATGCTCTCAAATTACAAATAACAGTCCAAGATTTTGTTGTTTCCTCTATCTCTTACCCCAGTTTTAACTAAATTGCATATTCCTATAGCGGGAAATGTTATCTAGGATACTCAAAATCCTATGAGGATTTTGATAGCCTTACAGACCACTTCCAATCCTAAGGCAGCCATGATAGGCTGCTTCACCTACATTCTTCATGAAATTCTACAGAATTTAACTACCAGACAAGCACATTTCTATGGGGAAATGTTCTCAGCATTCAACCATTCATTGCTAAGCTCCTATCTTCTGACCCTCCTCCATCTTGGCTCATTGGCTATAAAAGACCAAACTCTCTGTCTCAAGACACCATTTTTACTTGAAGTGGGTTTGAAAAGAGATAATTTAAAAAAAAAAACATTTTTGTGAAGGGGCTTTTCCCAACCTTTTTCCTTCTCTAAGAAGTCTCTGGAGGTACCTGGCTGTATGAAACAACTGTTTTCATAATGTTCAGGCTCTATTTAAGTCGGTAAAAATCTTTACCCATCAAGGAATCTCATAATTTGATCCTGCAGGTAAGAAGATGTTAATGCAAATAAATTTTATTTCCACTGTACCTATGTCTACACATTTTTTTCCCTTGCCATATTGCCCTTATGAAGATCTCCAGATGTTGAATAGAAGTGATGATAACAAGCATCATTGTTTCTCATTCTTGATCTTTCAGGAGAGAAGCATTCAATAGTTCACCATTAAGTATGGTATTTGTTCTTTATTTTTAAAAATCAGACTGAAGAAATTCCCTTCTATTTCCAGTCGCTAAGCTTTTACAAATGTTTATCATGAATGAGAGCCGCATTATATCAAATGCCTTTTCCATCTATTGAAATGCTTACGTAGTTTTCTATTCTATTCTGTTAATGTGATTAATTGTATTGATTTTTTAACGTTAAATCAAACTGCATTCCTGGAATATGTGCTCTCAGTACATAATACAATGCATTATATATTCTACAGGCTTTGATCTTACATTTGTAATCATGTGAGAGATTTGCCTGTAATTTTTCCTTTCTTATAATATCCTTGTTTAGGGTTTAGTACCAAAGTTATGCTAGCCTCATAAAACAAGCTAGAAATTGTCCCCTCTTTTTAAGCTCTGGAAAAATTATACTTCAATGTCATTTTATTTTTAATTGCTACGGGATCTGTAATGATGTACCCTTTTCTTTCCAATACTGATAATGTGAACCTTCTTTCTTTCATGGTCAGTCTTGCCAGGATTTGATCGAGTGTTTTCAAAAAACAAATTTTTGGTGTTATTCTTTTTACAGTATGCTTTCTATTTCACTAAGTTCTGCTTTTATCTTTAGTATTTCCTTCCTTCTATCTTTGGATTTAATTTTTCTAACTTCTTAAGTTTAAATATTTAGATCAGTGGTTTTCAATTTTCTTTTTTTTATATAAGTGTTTTAAGGTTATAAATTTTCCTCAAATGCAGATTAAGCTGTACTCACAAGTTTTGATAGATCATATTTTATCATCATTCTTTAAAAAATATTTTCCAATTTTCATTGGAATGTCTTGATAGATAATTAACATTAAATTTTTCTTCTTTCCTATTAATGGACATTGTTTCTAATCTTGTTATTGTGAACAATTGTGGCATTAAGTAATATTGTAAAATATCCATACATATGTGTCTAAGTATATAAGATGGATTTCCAGAAGTGAAATTGCTAGAATAAAGGTGAAATGCATTAGTGATTTTTGAAAGACATTGCCAAATCTCTTTATAAAGATCTTACCAAATTATATAAGAATGCCCCTCACAGAAAGAATTTTTTAATGAGGAATAACAAAATTAGAACACTTGTATAGAGGATAACTAATAGTTTCTCAACTGAGATATGCCAGCTTTGGAACATATTCTTGGGAATCCATCCATGAGTCATCTTTATCTTGTGTTTTTATTTTAATGTTACTCTTAATGAATAAAAATGTATTCTGAAACATACACATAAATATTTTATAACTAAGTACTGGCTAAGTGGTTTGGTACTTATAATCATTTTGGAACAATATAGTACTACTTTAAAAGTAAAAGGAAATTGGATAGAATGCAATATTAATGGTCAATGAGAGGGAGGGGTAAAGGATATGGGATGAATGGGTTTTTTCTTTTTGTCTTTTTATTTCATTTTCTGGAGTGATGCAAATGTTCTAAAAATTATTATGATGATGAATACACAACTATGTGATCAAAGAAAGAATCAGTTTGCTCTATTTTAAGACTTCTAGCCTCAAAAATCAGTTGAAAGCTTGCCTCCTACCCTTGACTCATCAGGTAGGAGAAAAGCTTTGTGGTCTGGTTCTGAGATATCTCCTCCTTTTATTTCTTCCTAAGCCCTAGCTCTTTTAGTGTCTGGAGTAAAGAAGAATGATTTAGTTTGATGCTGGTGGCCTTTGCTGGTGTGGTTTCCATACAGGCTTCCCCTAGGCCCCTCTGTCCTCGAGGAACTCCCCTAGAGAAGTAGCCAAGTCTCCTCCAGATAAGCCCTCTCCCCTGCCCCAGTTATTTTCTCAAAAACTTTTCTGATTGAAAATATTATTGCTTTGTCTCATAGCTCTATGAGTGGCTCTGGAGTTTCTGTCCCTCCATTAACTTCCATGCTCTTAGGTCCTGCTAACACAGACCACTGTAGCAGGCCTACTGCCTTCAGAAATCTCTAGACCAAAATTCAACATCAATCACTTTGTTCAAGTTCTTTCCCAAATTTGAGGGGACTCATGGCAAGCATCTTCTTCCCCTCTGTGGACTACAGGAACTGTAAAGAACATTGAATATGCAGACTCACAGAACCCTCTCCCAAGATCTCTCTACCATTTGAGTGATGATACCTGGGTGATACAAAAATCAAGTAAAACATTTAAAGATGAAAAACCAAAGGGATTTGTCGGGTTCTGCAGCTAGCAGGCTTCCAGTCATGGAGGTAGTTGCCAGTTTTTCTTTCTTGCAGGATCTCCAGTTGGCTTCTTTTTACTTGGCTTGGGGTGAGCTTCCTCCTCACTGTGCACAATTAAGAATATCACTAATTTGAAGTTGTGGAAGAATGTATATATTCTTAGCACCTGCTAAGGACCAAATGAGACTCTTCCAATAGAAAGGGAAGAAATAATAGCTTTTCACCACAGGCACTGCACCCTCTGCAAGGCTGATGACTATTATCTCCCCAGGCTTCCTTTTATGTTGTTGGCAATAAGAATGTTTGTTGGTTGGTGCAGTTCTTCCCTGGTGCTTCTCAATAATCTCTGTGGGGATGTGCCTACCGGGGGGGGGGTCTATTAGGATATGAGGTACCTAGTGGCTTTGTTCTCCACTTTCGGCTTTAGCTTCCATTCCAGGGTAAGATTATCTCATTTGCCATTTTGTGATAGAGTTTGTGCTGATATATTAAAATATAATATGGGAAATGATATAATAAAGGTTTAAGAAAATAAAGAGACACAGAAATTTAATTTCTTATTTCACCATGCCCTTTCAGGTAACTATTTCAGATATTCATTTTGAAATGAGAATAATAAGAAAGCTCTCCATAAAATACCTGCTTGTCAATCTGAATGCATATATTTGTCTCACCCCTGCATCTGCCTGCATACAGTATAATAACGGCCTAAGATTCCAGGCTAAAATTTACAGGCAGAACAGGGATCCAACTCCAATAGAAGGAACTCAGCTTTGGATGTTAAAATTGGAGCAGACTAATAATTATGCCTAAGAGTCACCCCCAGAGAACCTCTTTTGTTGCCCAGATGTGGCCTCTCTTTCTAAGCCAACTCAGCAAGTGAATTCATGCTCTCTCCCCACTCCCATCCCTACACAGAACATGACTCCCAGGGGTGTAAATCTCCCTGACAACATGGGACAGGATTCCTAGGATGAGCCAGGACCCAGCATCATGGGATGGAGAAAGTCTTCTTAAGTGAAAGGGGGAAGAAAGAAATGAGATAAAATTGTTTCAATAGGCTAAGAGATTTCAAACAGAATCAAGAGATTATTCTGGAGGTTATTCTTATGAATTATATAGATATCCCTTTTTAGTTTATGGTACATTGGAGTAGCTAGAGGGACCTGAAACTGTTGAACTGTGATCCAGTAGTCTTGATTCTTGAAGAAGACTGTGTAACTTTATAACTTTTACAATGTGACCATGTGGTTGTGGAAACCTTGTGCCTGATGCTCCTTTTATCCAGAGTATGGGCAGATGAGTAAAAAAATAAGGAAAAATAAATGGATAAATAGTAGGGGGATAAGGCACAAAAAATTGGGTAGATTGAAATACTAGTGGTCAATGAGAGCAAGGAGTAAGGGGTATGGGATGTATGAGTTTCTCCTTTTTCTTTTTGTTTCTTTCACTGGAGTGATGCAAATGTTCTAAAAATTATCATGGTGATGAGTACACAACTATGTAATGATATTGTAAGCCACTGATTGTATACTGTGGATGGACTGTATGTGTGTGAAGATTTCTCATTAAAAACATTTAAAAAAAAATCAATTGCCCATAAAAAAAATGGGGCAGAAGTAACACAGTGACAGTATGCATAGATATGATCCCTATTTCTTTATCCCTTAGGGCCGTTTCTCTTGCAAATATAGAAATCCAAAAGAGAGACCATATAAACTTCTTGTGAAATCGAAGTAATTCTTCAGTGGTAATTGGATGGAGCAAATAAGGCCCTAGGACATCTGACTTGATTCCTTATGGGGGTCCAACTGCCTCACAGTCTTTAAGTATCCATTTGGGCAGGTGGCCAGAGTCTCACTTGGTTCTTAGTAGGTTCTAAGAATACATACATACTTTCTTTCATAACCTCAAATTAGTGATATTCTCAATTGTGCAAAGTGAGGAGACAGTAAATAGACATGAAGAATTCCACAGATCACAATGAGAATTGTAAGTACAGTCACTGGCTCAAAGCACTATGAACTTTTTAAGCTTAACTATGCTTTATTCTGCTGCAATTCCAGCATGAATCAAGTTTAACCATTTGGAAAAAGCAGTTAAGAATCCTGCATGTTCTACACCAGCTGTATATCATTTGTAGAATATGGCTTTAGTTTTCTGTTTTCAGGAAACATTTTATTCAGTTTCCAGTTGGTCAGCATTCCTGAGAGACACACTCAATTCATCAGAAGTTACTTAAAGGGCAAGCTCAGTGGGTAGAGGGAGACACAGTAATTCTAAACCTCGATGGATGGAGTCCTTTCAAAAGGAAGCAGCTTAATCTCAACTCAAGATGCCATCATCTTACGCTAAATTGCTGTTGTCATTCCATAGTTGAGAGTCTTTTAATTACTAGGAGACAGGGTAAGGAATTCTCGAAGTATTGTGGGTTATTTTAGAGATGTGCAGAGTAATACTTTTCATCATTCTGGGAACTTGTTTGGTAGAAACTGTTGTATATGCTGATGAAGGAGGCTAGGACCAAATGGGACAAAACTTTCACAAAGGGTTACTGACAGCCAAAGCATTTCCTCTCTGTTGTCTCAGAGACTGGTATCCAGCATTAGGAATGCCTATATTCATAACTTTTAGAGTAGAACTGAATCTCGTTAATTTTTTTCTTTTTTCATATTCCATTTTTTAAATTGAGGTAAAATTTATATACAGTGAAATGCACAGAACTTAATTTTATCATTTGATAATAAATATATACTCCTATGTAACCATCATCACAAGCAAGATATAGAATATTTCCATCACCCAGAAAGCTCCCTTATGGCCCCTTCCATTCTCTCCAACCCCCACTGGCAATCGTTGTTTGCTTTTTAACACCATAGACCAGTTCTTCCTGTTCTAGAACTTCTTTCATGCAGTGTGTACTCTTCTATGGCTGGCTTCAACATAACGTTTTTGAGATTCAGCCATATAGTTGAAGGTATTAATAGCTCATTTCTTTTATTGTGGTATGAGTTTTCCTCACTCCAAGTTTATGTATGTCTTCTTTCTTCTAGAAGTTTTATAGATTTAGCTTTTTTGTTTGTGTTCATGACCCATCTCAAATTAATTTTAGTGTGAAGAGTTATGTAGCAGTGAAATTCTTTTTTATGCCTATCCAGTTATTCCAGGGTCATTTGTTGAAAAAGGTTTCCTTTCCCCAATACATTGTCTTGATGCTTTAGTCAAAGACCAACTGATTACACGTGGGTTAGTTTCTGGACACTCTACTATGTTCCACTCATCTATTTATTCATTCTTATACCTATTACCTATTGTGATTGCTGTAGCTTTATATTGAAATCAAACAGTGTGAGTCCTTAAAATTGTGTCTTCTTTTTAAAGATTGTTTTGGCCTTATGTACCAATATAAGGCAATGAAAGCTTCTAAAAGATTTTTAAGTAAATCATAGTATCAGAATGACAGCAATGTAGACCATTGCAAGGAGGGATGAGGAAAAAGAAAACCATTAGGTTCTATTGTCATCCTGATAAGAAAATAAAAGGGTCTGAACCACAGAAGTGACCTAGAGAAGAGAAGAGGATTGGAATTGACTGGACTTGAGAACTGATTAGAAATAGGAGTTGTGTGTCCTGAAAGAATGTGTGTGCTGAGGAAGAATATACAGACATATGGCTTCCTCGAATGCATGGATGATAGGGTTACAATCCTCTGATATAAGAAATACAGAACGGACTTCTGGGAAGATGGTGGAGCAGGACAGAGGGGAGTCATCCCTGCTCTGTGGGACAATAAATGGGACAGGAAGAGAATGACCAGGACTGCGGTCCTTGGGGGTAAGTGATTGAGGAAGGTCTTCAGGGTGTTTTGGGGAGGAGATGGGTGGGAGTTTGGGATGGGGGGAGAGGAGTGGGTTACATTGGCATGGAGCTCCTCCAGGTGCAGATGGTAGCACTCAGAGAGGTGTGGATCAGAGGAAGCTGACCTCCCTCCTCTACAGCCTGCCCAGCTGCTGGCTGGGGAAACCTCCCTAAGGAGATCCACAGCCAGCAGCAGCCATGGGGACCCAGGAGGCGGGTCCACTGTCTGCATGAAATGCCACGCCCCTGGGGGCTGGGAGTGGGTGCTGGCTGGGTGCCATATATAGCTGTTCCATCAGGCATGGTGCAGTGGGTTGGTTGCTTCCCCCCACTCTGGGTGCTGATTGTCTCTCCCGTCCTGCCACCACAGCTGGACTGGCCCCTCCTCTGTGCACACCTTCTCACAGGCTGGTTTCTGCAGCCCGGCCTGAGGGAAGGAGGTGCCTTAGTAGTACCATGGTAAGTACAGGCAGGAACTCACTATCTCCCTAGGTTTTATTTCTTCTTTTTTCCATTTTTTTCTCAATATATATTTATATATATATATTTATATATTTATATTCTTTAGTGGTAGTAGTGTTTTTATTTTTTATTTATATATTTTATATATTTATATTTTCATTGATTTTTTTAATTTTTTATTTCTTATTTTTTATTAATGTATTGTATTGTATTTATTTATTTATTTGCTTACTTACTTTTTCTTTAATTTTTATTTTTTTCCCTTCTGTGGGCACCAGTTCATCCCCAAAGTGTCTCCTGACTTTGGGGCCTACTGCTGGTGAGGTGTGCTTTCTTTGTTTTGGTATGTTTTCATATTTTTATCATGTTTTTATTTTAATATTTATTTTTTAAAATTTTGGGGGGTGTACAGGTCAGGAATCAAGCCTTAGTCTCCCATTCTGCCACAGAAGTACCTATGCACCCCAGCCTAGCTTTTAATAGACCCCCAACTAAAATTATATCCCCTTTATGAGACCCAGACCTTGGTTTAGTGGGGAATTACTGACAAACCAAGTGCAAAAGGAAATTCTCAATGCATAACCAAGTGAATACAAAACTTTAGGTAAGTGAAGGAAACCAATTTGCAAAACAACTTTATTGAGATAATCAAATGTCCTGAACACAGCAGAAAATCATTAAGCACATGACACTCCAAGCAGAAATGGTCCAGCCAAATGACTAAATCAAAACATCAGAGGGGACACAGAATATGGAACAACTACTCAAGGATATTTATAAAGAAATAAAAGATAACAAGAAGACACTAGAAGAGTGTTCTGGTCTGAATCTGTGGTGGACCCCAGAAAAGCCATACCCTTTGATCCTCATTCAATATTGCTGGGTGGGAGCATTTTGATTGTTTCCATGAAGAAGTGACCCACCCAATTGTGGGTGGTAACTTTTGATTAGATGATTTCCATGGAGGTGTGTCTCCACCCACTGAAGGTGGAGTTGCTTGCTGGAATCCTTTAAAAGAGGAAACATTTTGGAGAGAGTCCCTTTTGGTAGAGCCACGTGAAAGCCAGCAAACACCACCATGTTCGCTATGCGCCCTTCAGCTGAGAGAGAAACATTGAACATCGTTGGCCTTCTTGAATCAAGGTATCTTTCCCAGATGCCTTAAATTGGACATTTCTATACACTTATTTTAATTGGGACATTTTCTTGGCCTTGGAACTGTAAACTAGCAACTCATTACATTCCCCCTTTTAAAAGCCATTCCGTTTCTGGTATATTGCATTCTGGCAGCTAGCAAACTAGAACAAAGAGTATAAAGAAAAATTCAAAAGATTAAATATAAAAATAGCATATCTCACAGAGGTAAAAGATACAGTAGACCAATTAGAAATATACTAGAGACACACAATAGTAGATTTGAACAAGCCAGAAGGAAAAATAAGTGAGCTAGAAGGCATAACAATTGAACTAGAGTGCACAAAAGAATAAATGGCAAGAAAGATGGATAAAATTGAACTGGATCTAAGGGAAATGAAGGACAACAAGAAGTGTACAAATAAGAACCGTTGGTGTCCCAGAAGGAGAAGAAGACTAAAGGTTGGGAAAGTTAGTTGATGATATAATTTGGGAGAATTTTCCAACCTTATAAAAGACAAATATACAAATTAAAGAGGCCCAATGAACTCCAAATAGAATAAATCCAAATAGGCCTACTCCAAGATTCATACTAATCAAATTGTTAAATGTTGAAGAGAAACAGAAAGTCCTGAAAGTAGAACGAGTAAAGTGATCTACTACATACAAGAGAAAACACATAAGACTGAGTTCAGACTACTCAACAGGCACCATGGAAGCAAGAAGACAGTGGTATGATATATTTAAAATCCTGAATGAGAAAAGCTTCCAGCCAAGAATTCTTTACCCGGCTAAGTTGTCCTTCAAAATTGAGGGAGAGATTAAAATCTTCAAAGACAAACTAAGTCTAAGAGAACAAGTCAACAAGAGACCTGCCCCACAAGAAATACTAAAGGCAGCCCTATTGGCTGAAAAAAAAAAAAAAAAAAGACAGGAGATGGAGGTCTGGAGAAGGGTGCAGAATTGAAGAATACCAGTAACAGTGATTTAAAGAATAAAAAAGAGAGGGAAAAGAAAATATAGATCTGACAAATAAAAACTAAAGGATAAGATGGTAGATTCAGGAACCATTTTTATAGTAATTCATTGAACATTAATGAATTAAACTCACCAATTAAAAGATACAGATTGGCTGAATGGATCAAAAATATAATCCATTTATATGCTGTTTACGAGAGATGAATCTTAGACCCAAAGATACAATTAGATTGAAAGTGAAAGGATGGAAAAAGATGTTCTATGCAAGCTGTAACTAAAAGAAAGCAGGAGTAGCTATGCTGATATCAGATAAAATAGACTTTAAATATAAATATATCATAAGAGACAAAGAAGGACACTACATATTTGCAAAAGGAACAATTCACTAAGAGGAAATAACAATCATAAATGTTTATGCTCCTAATCAAGGAGCTCCAAAGTACCTGAGGCAAACATGGAGAAAACTGAAGGGAGCTATAGACATTTCAACAATAATAGCAAGAGACTTCAATATGCCACTCTCCTCTATAGATAGAACAACCAGACAGAGGATCAACAAGGAAATAGAGAGCTTAAATAATTTGATAAATGAATTAGACCTAAGAGACATATATAGGTCATTACACCCCAAAGCACGAGGATATACATTCTTCTCCAGTGCACATGGACTGTTCCCCAGGATAGCTCACATACTGGAATGCAAACTGAGTATTTATAAATTTAATAAGAATGAAATTATTCAAATCTCTGACAACAAAGGAATGAAGCAGGAAATCAATAATCATCAAAGAACCAGAGTTTTCACAAATATATACAGATTAAACAACACACTCTTAAATAATCAGTGGGTCAAAGAAGAAATTGCTAGAGAAATCAATAAATATCTAGAGATGAATGATAATGAGAACAGCATATCAAAATTTATGGAATGCAGCAAAGGCAGTGCTGAGAAGGAAGTTTATGGCCCAAAATGCCATATTAAAAAAAAAAAAATGAATGAGAAAAAATTGAGGACTTAACTGCTCACCTGGAGAATTTACAGAAAGAATATCAAACTAATCCCCAAAGTAAATAAAAGAAGAGAAATAAAAAGATTAACACAAAGATAAACAAACTGGAGAATAATAAAACAATAGAAAGAATCAACAAAACCAAAAGTTGGCTCTTTGAGAAAATCAATAAAATTGATGGGTTCATAGCTAGACTAACAAAGAAAAAAAAGGAGAGGACAAAAATAAACAAAATCAGAAATGAGAGGTGGGCCATAAGCATGGCTCTTAAAGAAATTTTTAAAATCATAAGAGAATACTATGAACAACTATATGCCAACAAACTAGACAATTTAGGTGAAATGGACAAATTTCTAGAAACACACAAACTACCTATACAGACTCAAGAAGAAATAGATCTCATTATACAAATAAAGAGATTCAATCAGTCATTACAAATCTTGAGAAAGAAAAAGCCCAGGACCAGAAGACTTCACAAGGGGATTTTATCAAACATTCCAAGAAGAACGAATCTTGCTCAGATTCTTCCAAAAAATTTGAGGAGAAAGGAATGCTACCTAACTCATTTTATGAAGCCAACTTCATGTACTTCATATAACTTCACTCTAATACCAAAACCAGATAAAGATGCTACAAGAAAGGAAAACTACACACCAATCTCCCTAATTAACATACATGCAAAAATTCTCAACAAAATACAAGCAAATTGAATCCAATGACACATTAAAAGAATTATACATCACAACCAAGTGGGGTTTATACCAAGAATGCAAGGTTGGTTCAACACAAGAAATCAATCAATGTAATACAGCACATTAATAAATTGAAAGGGGAAAAATCACATGATCATACAGATTGATGCTGAAAAAGCATTTGTGCTGGTTTGAAAACAAGTATGCCCCCTAAGAAAAGCCATGTTTTAATCAAAATATCATTTTGTAAAGGTAGAATAATTTCTATTCAATGCTGTATGTTTGAAACTGTGATCGGATCATCTCCCTGGTTGATGTGATTTGGTTAAGAATGGTTGTTAAACTGGATTAGGGGATGACATGTCTCCACCCATTTGAGTG
>PVIY010021585.1:26874-42355 GCA_004026745.1 Myrmecophaga tridactyla | reverse complement strand
AGTCTCTACTAAGGCCAAGTAGCAGGCCAAAAGCTGTTTCTCAAAAGGAGGGTAGTTATCTACAGCAGATGGTAAGGCTTTGCTCCAAAATCCTAAGGGTCTGCGTTGTGATTCCCTTATTGGGGCTTGCCAAAGGCTCCAGACAGCATCTCTATTTGCCACTGACACTTCCAATGCCATTGGATCTGCTGGATCATACAGCCTAAATGGCAGAGCAGCTTGTACAGCAGCCTGGACCTGTCACAGAGCCTCCTCTTGTTCAGGTCCCCACTCAAAACTAGCAGCTTTTCTGGTCACTTGATAAATGGGCCAGAGTAGCACACCCAAATGAGGAATATGTTGTCACCAAAATCCAAAAAGACCAACTAGGCATTGTGCCTCTTTCTTGGTCGGAGTAGGGGCCAGATGCAGCAACTTATCCTTCACCTTCAAAGGGATATCTCGACATGCCCCACACCACTGGACACCTAGAAATTTCACTGAGGTGGAAGGCCCCTGTATTTTTGTTGGATTTATCTCCCATCCTCTGACACACAAATGCCTTACCAGTAAGTCTAGAGTAGTTTCTACTTCTTGCTCACTAGGTCCAATCAACATGATATCATCAATATAATGGACCAGTGTGATGTCTTGTGAGAGGGAGAAATGATCAAGGTCCCTGCAGACAAGATTATGACATAGGGCTGGAGAGTTGATATACCCCTGAGGTAGGACAGTGAAAGTATATTGCTGACCTTGCCAGCTGAAAGTAAACTGTTTCTGGTGGTCCTTACTAGCAATTATTGAGAAAAAAGCATTTGCCAGATCAATAGCTGCATGCCAGGTACCAGGGGGATGGATTGATTTGCTCAAGCAATGATACCACATCTGGACCAGCAGCTGCAATTGGAGTTACCACCTGGTTGAGTTTACGATAATCTCTCTCATCCTCCAAGATTCATCTGTTTTCTGCACAGGCCAAATAGGAGAGTTGAGTGGGGATGTGGTGGGAATCACCATCCCTGCATCCTTCAGATCTTTAAGAGTGGCAGTAATCTCTGCAATCCCTCTAGGAATCCAGTATTGCTTCTGATTTACTATTTTGCTCAGTAGGGGCAGTTCTAGTGGTTTCCACTTGGCCTTTCCCACCATAATAGTGTCTTTCTGATTATGGGAATCAGAGTCCTTAGTGTCTTTGAGTCCAGTCAGAGTAGAAAACCATTCATAAAGACCCATTTTTAAGATTCTGTTTCTTAAGAACCACTCCTGGTACCAAGATGTATTAGTTAGGGTTCTCTAGAGAAACAGAATCAACAGGGAACACTCGCAAATATAAAATTTATATTTTATATAAATATATTTATATATTTTATATAAATAGGAAAGAAAGTTAGCAGATATTGCCATGTGCCTTCTCAGCTGACAGAGAAACCCAGAATATCATCAACCCTTTCTTGGGTCAAGGTATCTTTTTCTGGATGCCTTAGTTTGTACATTTTTATGGCCTAAGAACTGTCAACTTGTGACTTAATAAATTCCCCTTATAAAAGCCAACCCATTTCTGGCATATTGCATTTCAGCAGCTTTAGCAAACCAAAGCAAGGGGACATCACCAATACCACAGCAATACTAGGGGTAAGTAATTGGGGACAGAGGGACCAAATTTAAGGGGAATTTTGGATTTTCTCTTTGGTAACAATGTTTTTATCTGTTATTTTTTTCTTTGGAGCAATTTGAAAAGTGTCTAGAATTGACAGTAATAATGACTGTACAACTAAATGAGTATAATGTGAGACATGGAGTTTTTATTTTGGACATTATCCATGATGTCTAATGGATGGAGGTAGCCAAAGGGTAGAATGACTGAGAACAAGAAAGGTGAACTATGGTGTGTGTATATATATATATATACATATGATGGAATATTGTGCAGCTACATAAAGGAATGAAGTCAATAGGCCTGCAATGAGGTGAACTAACCTTGAGGACATTACATTTTGCAAAAAAAGTCAGAAACAAAAGGACAAATATTATAATATCTCTTAGAAAATACTTATAAGAAAATCTGGGCCTAAATTGTAAGCTTTTATGGCTGTCACATTTATTCCTGGACTTTTGTTATTTCTAGATTATGAGATGCTGTGCTATATATGTATCACCTGATATTACCTTGGAACTTTAGGTACCTGTGTGACACTTAAGACTCAGAGTTGCAGTTCTGAAGCTCTGAAAGTCACATTGTTACATACAACAACTGTTAAAGAAAACAAAAAAGATTGAGCTTCAATCAAAGATAAGAATGAAGCTGATCTGGTTGGGACTAAGGTAAAACAGAATACAGGGCAAAGGATGACAGTTGACAGTATCTGTATTTTACAACTTCACTTACTGTATGAGACCAAAGGAAGAAAGTTTTACTTTGTCCAAAACCTAAAGTTTCTGTAGACACAATCTTATTCAACCTGTCTGTATAGCTCATTTAAACAACCCAAATACATGGAGCCCAGAATGGGAACGAGGATTTGTAATTCTGTATAGCTTACTGTAATACCTGAATACATTCCAGAGTGTGTTGGGCAGATAATTACAAAGTATTGGCAAAGTCCCTTGAAGGACAGGGAAAAAATATGGAACTATTAAAGTTTCCCACCTGGGTAACCCCAGATATTCTCTCAAAAATTAGGGACTTCCAAGTCAATAGGCCAATCCCTTGATCTTGAGACTTGCTCTTATGAAATTTATTTCTGTAACAGAGAAGCTAAGCCTAACTATAATTATGCCGTAGAGTTAATTCCAGAGACCCTCTTTTGCTACTCAGATTTAGCCTCTCCCTCTCTCTCTAAGCCCAACTTTGCAAGTGAAATCATTACCCTCCCCCATATATGGGACATGACATCCACTGGTGTTTTTTCCTACAACATGGGACATGACTTTCAGGGATGAGCCTGGTCCTGACACTGTGAGATTGGCAATGCCTTCCTGGCCAAAAGGAGGAAAATAAATGTAACAAAAAAAAGTATTTGTGGTTAAGGGTGTTCAAATAGAGTCAAAAGGCTATTCTGGAGGCTATGCTTATGCAAGCTTCAGCTAGATATTGCTAATGTCAAGGTTTGCCAAACCCCAACCACTATCATTCCTGTTAATCTTAAAGAACACCTAGGGCTCTATCTGAGATTCTACAAAAGTTGCATGCCCTAAGTCTACTTTTCAGGAAACTAAAACCTTCATATGGTTCCTAGGCCAGATAAGTCTTGAAACCCAGACAGTCCAGTCTCTCCAAGAACATCAACCATTTCCATCCTCCTATCCCATATTATCAACACCCCTTTACAACATGAAAAATTAGAATGGGAATAGTCCAAATACCCCTAAAGATTGAGAAAATGATCAAAGGAGAAGGAGGAGTTATAACAAAGAAGATAGGATTTAACAAATGAGTATAACTGCTGAATCATTATGTTGATATTTCTTTCAGTCTCCAGTGTCTTTGAGAATCTAGAAGGAAAAACCTAAAATTGTGGAACTATAATCCATACCAAACTCTCAAAACTATTCTATAACTACTTGTTACAACGTACTTTGAAATATATTGCTTTTTTGTGTATGTGTTATATTACACAATAAAAATGTTTTTAAAAATATTTAGAAAAAGACATCAAGGATTTAACTTAGGGGAAACAAAATGGTTAAAGTTTTTAAAATGTTTGAATACTTAATTAAGCAAGATCATCACCCCTTACAGAACAACACTTGGTTCCCTATTTAATCAAAGTACTAATAGGAATTAAGAAGTTATTATGAGAAGTAGTATGATGATTCACAATTTACCATTTATTTTTATATCGACCACTCCAAAGAAAGAGAAACTTTTATAACTTCTTATAACAAAAATGGACCAAAATCAGTATGCTTTCTGATATGAAAGCTCTTAAAAAATCTTATAAATAAACCCATCAAATCTCACCAAAATTTGACCACATGAAATGAAATTCCTTTTCCATAAACTTTCTATAACTTTTCATATCCATTCAGGTTTTGTCGTACATTTTCTTTTTTTATTTTGCAGCAACCAGTCCTTTTACTTCAGGAAAAAACTCCTTCCTCTTTTCCTTCAATTAAAAATGCATTCTATATACCTTACATACTTAAGTTAGCAAAATGATTCTAAAAATTGTCTTTAAGTGGACATCCTATAAAACACAATTATTGTTAAAATGAACTTTGTCAAAATAACGATTAATGCAAGCTTTACAAACTTTATCATTTTAAACATCCAGTAAATATAATATTTGTTTATCTGATCAATAAATCTTAGACTTTCTATAAATTTAGGAAGAACATTGCAGTGGTTAAAAGCTGTATGTACCCCAGAAAAACATGTTCTTAAGTCTATTCCATCCCTGCAGGTGTGAACCCATTGTAAGAAGGACCTTTTGATAAGGTTACTTCAGTTAAGGTATGACTCAGCCAGTCAGGATAGGTCTTAATCTTATTATGAGAATGAAATCCATACAGAGATAAAAGCCACAGAAGAAAGAAGCTGAAATTCAATGGAACCCAGAAGAGAGCAAAGAAACTGGAGAATCCACCATGTACATTACCATGTCACAGAGGACCCAAGGACTAAGGATCGCTGTCAGCCAATTCCAGAACATTAGTCTTCAGAAGGAAAGTATCCCCTTAGGACATCTTGATATTTGAACTTTCTTTTAGCCCAAAATCATGAATGAATAATTTCCTATTGTTTAACCTGACCCATTTCATAGAATTTGCTTGATCAACCAAAGAAATTAAGACAAAAATACCCAAGTAGAAATAAAAATGCTTATATTGCATCTAGTGTTAATAATTCAAATTTAACCAACTTTTAGTCTCATTTGTTAAAAATCTACCTAGATTAATTCAAATTGAATTTTTTAAAAAACATGTGAGTTAACTTTTAAGAAAATCTGAAGCACTAAAATTTCAATTTCTTTAATTCCTGGACTTTAGGGGTATTTAATTTATATAAGTGCTTATTCTAAAGCCAAGTTGAACAAAGCTCCTTTAAGGAATCTTACATATTATTTTGGCAATACCATCTAGAGGTTGAAAAAAAATCACATATATATAAACATTAAGATGAACACAATAAAAACTTACAACTCAAAGTTTTAACCATGTATTGAATAATTTGACTCTTAAAAACATGAAAAGTTAAGTCACAGGAAAAAAACCACAAGATTATAAATATATTGGCCTTTTGTCATTGCCTTGACAGATGGTTGGTGTCTACTGACCTCTATGCTTCTGAAGGGTAAATTGTAGTTAGGTAAGCCTAGGGTTTGGGTGCATTAAAATCTCTTTAGATTACTTTGTCAACAGATGAGTAGAATATATGGAATAAAAATAAACAATGGGGGAACAAATGTTAAAATAAATTTAGTTTGAAATGCTAGTGATCAATGAAAGGGAGAGGTAAGGGGTATGGTATGCATAAATTTTTTTTCTGTTTTCTTTTTCTTAATAGATGCAAATGTTCCAAGAAATGATTATGATGATGAATATGCAACTAGGTGATGATATTGTGAATTACTGATTATATATGTAGAACGGAATGATCAAAATAGGAATGTTTGCATTTTCTTTGTGTTTTTTGGTATTTAAAAAAAAAAAAGATTTTTTAAAAGTACCTTTAGATTTATGTTGGCCAAGCATTGTACCAGTTTGTGAGCTGAAGTTTTGGTTAATGCACAAAAAGGAATAGCCAATTGAAAGATGTTTGAGATTCACTGGCAACAGAAGCCAGCATGTTTCAAAAACATTTTGATTAGAGATTATTTAGGTAATTGCTTGGAAATGTCCATTTGTATTTTTATATGGGCATTATTTTGGTGTGTCCTCAAAATGGAAGTCTAATTGAACTTGTGCCATGCATAAAGGCACTGGGTGATATGGAATGTAATTTTATTTTGTAAGAAGACATTTCACAAAGTAAAGGGAGGCTCATCATTTGGTGTCCCTATTGTTGTGATAAGAGGTTAGGGTCATGGGCAAAAGAACATCTGAACTAGTTGATATAATTTCATGGGGTCCTGGAAATCCTTTATGAGGGGACAAAGTTCATCCCCTGTACAGAGCATTGGATTCTGCAAATGGTCTCATTTTTAGAGGCAACTAACTTACAGGACCCTAGGGATCAGATGGACAGGGAAGTGGGTGAGGGGGTCCTGTGGGACTATAAATGAGAGCAATAGGACTAGTATCAAGAATTTTTAGATTTTCTTCTGTGTGCCTTCAATAATCTTTTAATGAAATTATTTTAGAGTCATTTTGTTTTTCAGAAGCTTCTGAATACCAATTGAAAAATGCTCTTCACCCCTTTTATGAAGTCTGGGAACCTCTCTTTTTAAGTATACATTTCAAATATATTGTTTTAGTTAGCACAAATGTCCCCCAACACAGCCAATGTGAACTCAAGTCATCCCTGGTGAAACTTACCCATTTATTCAAATGCAAACATGAACTAGGGCCATAGTGGGAAAAAATTAAAGTAACAGGTGGCTTTGCTGAATGAGAAGAGAGAGACTTAAGTTTAAATTGAGAAGAGTCTAGGTTTAATTGAAGGTTCCAAAAATGGAAATTATACAGGGGACCCACAAGCAGAAAGGCAGTTGTCTGAAGGTGTACCAGAATTTCCATACCTTCTCTACCCAGACAGAATCAGGTACTCACCAAGGAGACATCTGCACTAAACCTAAACTAAGTCTAACAATAAACCCAAAGAGCTTAATACAAAGAAAGTGGAGCTCAGATCCAGGAGAAACCTACACCTTATGAGAAGTGGACACAGTTCTGTGGGCACCAACACTTGGTCATTCACATGCATGGGGATGATTGGGGTCTTTTCCAGATCCTACTTCTGATGCCAGAAACTGTCAAAACAAAGTCACCAATAATAATCAGTGTAATAGGCTTTTTGAAAAAGAAACTGCTTGAGCAGGGAGAGATAAAACCAAAATAAGAATCTCAAAATAGATACAAGTTACATTAGCTTATATAGACAACTAAGTAATTTCCAAAGGGGAAGTTGCAATTACTGGTTGACATTTAGGTTTGTGCTGGTTTGAAAGGATGTATGTACCCTTGAAAAGCCATGCTTTAATCAAAATCCCATTTCATAAGGCAGAATAATCCCTAGTCAATACTGTATGTAATTAGATCATCTCCCTGGAGATGTAACCCAATCAAGAGTGGTTGTTAAGATGGATTAGGGGAGGCATGTCTCCACCTATTTGGGTGGGTCTTGATTGGTCTACTGGAATCCTAAAAAGAGGAAGCATTTTGGAGAAAGAGAGATTCAGAGAGAGCAGAGCAGAATGACATAGCCATGAGAAGCAGAGGCCACCTCCCAGCAACCTTTGGAGATGAAGAAGGAAAATGCCTCCTGGGGAGCTTCATGAAACAGGAAGCCAGGAGAAGAAGCTAGCAGATGACACCATGTTCACCATGTGCCCTTCCAGATGAGAGAGAAACTCTGACTGTGACTGCCAAGTGCCCTTCCACTTGAGAGAGGGACCCTGAACTTCATCAGCCTTCTTGAACCAAGGTATCTTTCCCTGGATGTGTTAAATTAGACATTTCTATAGACTTGTTTTAATTAGAACATTTTCTCAGCCTTAGAACTGTAAGCTAGCAACTTATTAAATTCCTTTTTTAAAAGCCATTCTGTTTCTGGTACATTGCATTCCATAAGCTAGCAAACTAGAACAAGGTTCCTTATTATAAAGGAGGATCATCCAAAATAGGGAATAATCCAAAATTTGTTATTACAATATATTTGTCTATTTCTGATAGGTTATCTCTATTGGACCAAAACCAGATTATTTTCATTGTTGCTTACACTGAAATTTTTGCAGAGTATATTCTGTTTTGGTTTTGTTTTGTTTCGTTTTCAAAAAGTCCCCACTTTTGTACTTAAACTTTTAGAAAGTCCCTGTCACTTGTCAGAAAAGGGGTTACACCTAGCAATGTCAATGTACATAAACAATTTATTTTATTTAACTCAATAGATTATAAAAAATGATCAGACAACTTGGAAATAATGAAAAAGAATATCAAGAAAGTAAAAACATAATGATTAAAATTTATAACACTGTGAAAGAATTAAGCAGCCGATTAAACAAGCTAAAGGTAAAATTGATGAACTGGAAACAAGAGCTGAAGAAATTATCAAAAATATAGCTCAAAAAAGAAAGAAATTTTTAAATATAAAAGAAAGATTAAATCATATGATTCAGAAGGAAAAGGTCCAACATACATTTAATTGGATTTCCAGAAAGAAAGGGGAAAAAATGGGAATGAAGCACAATTGAAGAGGCAATGGTTAAAACTAAACCTAATGAAAAATACAAATACCAAACACAATGAATATAAATAATCCATAAAAGACAAACTGGAATAAAACCAAAGAATACAAAAAAACTCAGGAATAATCTACAAAGCTGACAGAAATAAACTATAGATTAACTACTAAGGTACAATTATGCTGACATCTGACATAATAACAAAAATAGAATCCACTGAAAGTAGGAAATATACATAAAATGGTGAAAGAAAATTGTTCAAACTAAAATTTGACATTCAGTAAAACTGTTTTTCAAAATAAAGAGATTTTCACTCACAAAATAAGATAGTTTAACCTCAATAAATAGTCAACTAAAAGATCTTCTCAAAGATGCATTTCAAGAAGGAAAATGATCCCAGATATCCAAGAAAAATATGAATAAAAGAAAATGGTAAAAATATGAAAATCTGAACATTAACAATCTAAAACAATAATAATAATGTCGAATGTATGGGGCAGAAAAAGAAATTAAAAAGATAGAGATGAAATACTAACAAATAATATCATGTACACCAAGAAAGGAAATTAGGAGCAAGCATTCTAAAGTCTTTGTATTTTTCTGAAATATGGAGAAAAATACTAAACTACTTTGTACTTTTTAGAGGTAAATATGCATGGCAGAATTTTTAGGGTAATGCCTAAAGGAGTAAAAATAGAATATATGTGTTCCACATTAGACATGGGTTCAGGAAGAGGAACTGCTAAAGAATATTTTAAGAAAAGCTGAATGGAAAAATAATACATTAGGCAATACTAAACAAAAGAAAGCTATTGAACATACCCTGAAATTTGAAAGAGATGAACTTTAGGTCATAAAAATAACACTACTAGAGATAGAACTATTTCATAGTGAAAAGAGAGTCAATTTATCAGAATGATAGAGCAATTCTAAATGTTTAAGAACATAATTTTTAAAAAGTTTCAAGATACATGTTTTGGTTTGCTAATGCTGCCAGAATGCAATATATCAGAAATGGATTGGTTTTTACAAAGAGAACTTATTAGGCTACAAATTTACATTTCTAAGAGGATACTTTCACTCAAGAAAGAAGGATTGCATCTGAGATTTCTCTGTCACATGGGAAGGCACGTGATGATATCTGCTGATCCTTGCTGCAGATTCATTGCTTTCACTTTCTGAGCATCTGTGTGGACCTCTTTTATTGACTTTTACAAAGGGGATTTATTAAATTACAAGTCTACAGTTATAAGGCCATGAAAATGTCCAAATTAAGACATCCAGAGAAAGATACTTTGACTTTGAAGAAAGGCTAGTGGTGTCTGGAACACCTCTGTCAGCTAGGAAGGCACATGGCAGGCATCTGCTGGTGCTTGCTCCTGGCTCATTGCTTTCAGTTTCTGATTTCAGTGGTTTTCTCTCAAAACATCTGTGGGTCCTCACTTAGCTTCTCCAGGGCAAACTAGATTTCATCTCTTAACTCAGCATTTCCAAATGTCTATGTCTTGGTTTCATCTCTCAGTTCTGAGTTCTCTTTCACAATGGGTTCAAGGAAAGGATTAAGACCCACTGTGAATTGGTGGAGTCACATCTCAAGGAAACAACCTAATCAGAACACCCACCCACAATTAGTAGGTAACATCTCCAAGGAAACAACTAATTGAAAAGTCTCACCTACAATTGGATGGTCACATCTCCATGGAAACAACCTGATCAAGAAGTCCCACCCATCAATAGATCTGCCCCCACAAAATTGGATTAAAAGAACATGGATTTTATGAGGTGTATTGCTTCCAACCAGCACACATGGTATAAGTTCAATTTCCGGGCCATGGTGGCTCAGCAGGCAGAGTTCTCACCTGCATGCTGGAGACCTGGGTTCAATCCCTGGTGCCTGCCCATGCAAAGAAAAAAAAAGATCAATTTCCTATGCATTCCATCTGGTCCTTTTGAAATTTAAATCATACTCTTGTACACAATTAATATCAACATTCACCTCTGGATTTACTTGTAGTCAAGTCTATCATTTTGTAACAAAATTTCAGCAAGAAAAATTTTCACAAATGTCCTGCTCAAGCTTTCATATATTTGTGTGTGTTAAGCACAGAGCCTCACACTCAGAAAGCTCTAAATAATTATTTGTTGAGCAGTGGGAAAATCTGTCTTAAGATTGAAATTTAAATGTATCTTAATAGATGTCAGTGTCACAATTTTTCACTCATTTAGCCAATATCTATCTTGTTTAACTCTGCAGGTGCTGAACATAAAAAGATGAGTAACTTACTATGTCTGTATTTAAGGATATATGAACATCTGGAAAGTTAGATAGTAATACTTTTAAAAACATATTGCAACATATGCATTCAGTGGATTAATACAGATCTAGGCAGAGTATGAGTAGGAACATATTTTAAAGAGAGAATCTATATTTGTTTCCTATTGTTGCTATAACAAATTACCACAAACCTGGGGACTTAAAACAATTCTGGAGGCCAGAAGTCTAAAATAAAAGCATTTGGCAAGGTTGCATTCATTCTCGAAGCTTCAGGGAGGATGTTTTCTTGCCTTTTTTCATATTCTAGAGTCCTATGTTCAATGGCTTGTGGCTCTTTCCTTGCATTACCTCAAACTTTTTAAAAGAATATTTTTATTGAGAAACCTTCACACACATAGTATACAATCAATGACCCACAATATCATAATATACTTGTGTATTCATCACCATGATGATTTTAAGAACATTGGGGTCACTCCAGAAAAAGAAATAAAAAGTAAAAATAAAAAACTCATACATCCCATATCCCTTACCCTCACTCTCATTGACCACTAGTATTTCAATCTACCCAATTTTTTACCCTTTATCCTCCCTATTATTTATTTTTATCCATTTTTTTTTACTTATCTGTCTATACCCTAGATGAAAGGAGCATTAGACAAAAGGTTTTCACAATCACACAGTCACAGTGTAAAATCCATTATACAATTGTTCTAGTTTGCTAGCTGCCGGAATAAAACACACCAGAGATGGATTGGCTTTCAATAAAAGGGGATTTATTTAGTTAATGTATAGTTCTTCAGCGGAAAGGCAGCTAACTTTTGACTGAGGTTCTTTTCTTACGTGGGAAGGCACAAGGCAATCTCTGCTGGCCCTCTCTCCAGGCCTCTGGGTTCCAACATCTTTCCCCAGGGTGATTCCTTTATGCATCTCCAAAGGCCTGGACTGAACTGCGAGTGCTGAGATGAGGTATGCTGAGCTGCTTTTGCTGTGCTACGTTGAGCTCTCTCATCTAAGAACCAGCCAATTAAATCAAACATCATTCATTACAGCAGGCACGCCTCCTA
The DNA here is from genome assembly GCA_004026745.1 of Myrmecophaga tridactyla. Lineage (NCBI taxonomy): Eukaryota > Metazoa > Chordata > Mammalia > Pilosa > Myrmecophagidae > Myrmecophaga > Myrmecophaga tridactyla. The sequence goes on along the minus strand of PVIY010021585.1, from coordinate 30,689 downwards.
GCTGACTGCAGATGCAATGAACAACAGATGAGGTTCATGTACCATTGACTCATGTCTACAGCAACAGAACTAGGCATGTTCTCCTGGCCAAGTTGACAACTGAATCTAACTACCACAACAATCATCTTCAAGAAACAAGGCTACTGGAACACACTTCAACAGTTTCAGGTACTTCCCTCTAGCCACTACAACACACCATAAACTAAAAAGGTATATCTATATAACCTCCAGGATTACCTGTTGACTCTATTTGAAATCTCTCAGCCACTGAAACTTTACTTTCTCTCATTTCTACCTTCCCCCTTTTGGTCAAGAAGGCTTTCTCAATTCCATCACGCTGGGTCCTGGCTCATTCTGGGAGTCTTGTCTATGTTGCTAGGGAGATTTAAACCCTGAGAGTCATGTACCACATGGCAGGTAGGGCAATGAGTTCACCTGCCAAGTTGGCTTAGAGAGAGAGGCCACATCTGAGCAACAAAAGTGGTTCTCTAGGGGTGACTCTAAACATAAGTATAAGTAGGCTTAGCTTTTCCTTTGCAGGAATAAGTTTCATAGGGGCAAACCCCAAGATTGAGGGCTCAGTGTGGGCCCTCTATTAACTTCCCAGGGGCAAACTCTGGATTTCATCTCTTAGCTTCTCTCAGCTCTCTCCAGGTTCTGGGTCCTTCAGATTCTCTGAGTCCTTGCTTAACATCTACAAGGGCAATGCTGTCTAAGCTTTCTCTGCTTTCTCCAAATGTCTCCCTCTTATAGAATTCTAATAAGTGGATTAAGACCCATCTTGAATGGTCACAATCACGTCTCCATGGAAAAAAACTAATCAAAAGGCAAGTGAACTCACTCCCCTCCACCACCACCACCCCACAGTGGGACATGACTACCAAGAGTGTAAATCTTCCTGGCAATGTGGGACAGAAATCCTAGGATGAGCTGGGATCTGGCATCAAGGGATTGAGAAAAACTTCTTGACCGAAATGGAGAAGAGAGAAATGAGAAAAAATAAAGTGTCAGTGGCTGAGAGATTTCAGAGTCAAGAGGTTATCTTGGAGGTTATTCTTATACATTATATAGATATCCCTTTTTAGTGTATGCTGTATTGGAGTGGCTAGAGGGAAGTATCTGAAACTGTAAAGCTGTGTTCCAGTAGCCTTGTTTCTTGAAGATGATTGTATAATTGCTTTTACAATGTGACTGTGTGATTGTGAAAACCTTGTGTCTGATTCTCCTTTTATCTAGGGTATGGACAGATGAGTAACAACTATGGATAAAAAATAAATAACGGGGACAAAGCTTAAAATAAATTGGGTAGATGTAAATACTGTAGAAACACTACTGATTTTGACATACTTATCCTTTATCTGGCCACTTTGCTGAACTTGTTTATTAGCTCTAGTGGCTTTATAATGGTTTTTTTTCTGGGCTTTCTAAATATAGGATCATGTCATCTGAAAATAGTGAAAGTTTTACTTCTTCCTTTCCAATTTGGATGGCTTTTATTTCTTTTTCTTGCCTAATTGCTCTTGCTAGAACCTCTGTCACAACATTGAATAATAGTGGTGACAGTGGGCATCCTTGTCTCATTCCTGATCTTAGAGGGAATGTTTCAGTCTTCCACCATTGAGTGTGATGTTAGCTGTGAGTTTTTCATATATGCCCTTTATCATGTTGAGGAAGTTTAAAGTATAAATATATATTTTTTGCATGTGTATATATAGTCAATTTTCATTATTCACAGTGGTTATGTTTTATAAAGTCTGAAAGAACACTATATTAGCAAATACCGAACCATTATTACTCCTAGGAAAAACACAGGGGAAGATTCCTGCCGGCCTCTGGTCACAAGTTTTTCTTCAAAGAATCAACATATCATGTTGTTTTATATGTTTCCATTTAAAGACATCTTATTTAGTATACAGCATTGATTCATTAACACTGAACTCACACCCAACAGCAACTATAACTTATACCTGAACAAAGCTTATCTAACACACATATTTTCTCCATAAGGCATGTTATAGCCTTCTTGCACTTAGGAACACTAAGCAGCATTTCAGCACTATGCTTGGGATCATTTTAAACCATGAGCTCATCAACAAAAAGAACAAAATTTCAAAAAACATGGCACTAAATATAACATGAAAAGATCATTTATTCGTATTATGAAAGCTAAAACAGGAACAACACCTTATTCAACCTCAGCTGGGAAAGTGTGCAATGGGAATCACAAAATTTTTGCCATCTGCAGCTGTCCGTGAATGACCATGAAAGGATCACAAAAGTTACAAATAAATTTTAGCAAGTAGGAGAATTTGCAAATATAGAATCTGAGAATAATGAGGATTGACAATATATATGTACTCAAGGTCTCAGGTGGAAATAGATGGTGCCTTCAAATTAGGATGGTTCATGCAAAGTGAACTATTTATGAAGGTAGGAGAAGAATGTAGTATGAAAACCAGGACATATAAAATCCAGAAGACAAAATAGTAGAAGAAAGTACTACTTGTGCAGTAATAACACTGAATGTTAATGGATTAAACTCCCCAATCAAAAAACATAGACTGGCAGAATGGATTAAAAAACAGGACCCATCTATATGTTGTCTCTACTCAAAGGACATGAGGGCAGGGACACAGATGGACATTTGCACACCAATGTTTATACAGCATTATTTACAATTATCAAGAGATGGAAACAGCTAGAATGTCCATCAACAGACAGGTGGCTAAACAAATTGTGGCATATACATACGATGGAGTGTTGTGCAGCTGTAAGACAGAATAAAGTTATGAAGTATGTAACAACATGGATGGACCTTGGGGATGTTATGCTGAGTGAGATTTGCCAAAAACATGAGGACGAATACTGTATGGTCTCACTGATATGAACTGACTTTAGTGAACAAACTTGGAATATTTTGTTGGTGACGGAGACCATCGGGAGATGGAAATAGGGTAAGATGTTGGGTGGTTGGAGCTGGATGGATAGAGATTGTGCAACAGGACTGAATGTAAGAACTCAGAAATGGACAGCACAATACTATCTAACTGTAATACAGTTATGTTAAAACTCTGGGTGAGGCTGAGTGTGAGAATGATGGAGGGGGGAGGGCTGGAGGCATAAATGAGATCACAAAGAAAAATAGGCGATAAAGATTGAGATGGTGTGATCTAGGAGTGCCTGGAGTGTATAGTGGTGGTGACTAAGTGTACAAATTTAAAAAGGGTTTTTGCATGAGGAAGAACAAAGGAATATCATTTTATGCAGGGTGCTGAAAATTGATGGTAATTAATATTTTAAAATTTCAACTTATGTGTGAGACTAAAGCAAGAAATGTTTATTTGGTACAAAATTTATATTTTGACTAGTGCATGTCCTAATATAACTTATGTAGATAGTTGGTTGAACGACATAAGTACATGGAACCTTGAGTAGGACATGAGATTTTGTTGGTTTGTCCAGAGTGATTACCCGATGAATCCCAGAGTGATTTGATCAGTGAGTGGAAAAGTATTTGCAAAGTCCCCTTTGGGGAATGGTGAGAACGGGGGAAAATTCAAGCCCCCCTAGTTGGATTCTTGATATTCTCACAAGCAGTGTGGACAACCAAAGCTATAGGCTGAGCCCCCAGTCTTGGGGGTTGTTCATATGAAACTTAACCCCACAAAGGATAGGTCAATACTACTTAAAATTAGGCCTAAGAGTCACCCCCAAGAGAGTCTCTTTTGTTGCTCAGATGTGGCCTCTCTCTCCAGCCAACACAAGAAGCAATCTCACCACCCTCCCCCTGTCTATGTGGGATATGACTCCCAGGA
>PVIY010021585.1:0-26774 GCA_004026745.1 Myrmecophaga tridactyla | reverse complement strand
CTGAGACTCAGCATGAAGGGATTGAGAAAAACCCTAGAATGAGCTGAGACTCAGCATCAAGGGATTGAGAAAGCCTTCTCGACCAAAAGGGGGAAGAGTGAAATGAGACAAAGTGGCAATGGCTGAGAGATTCCAAACAGAGTCGAGAGGCTATCCTGAAGGTTATTCTTATGCATTAAGTAGATATCGCCTCGTTCTCCAAGATGTAATGGAGAGGCTGGAGGGAACTGCCTGAAAATGTAGAGCTGTGTTCCAGTAGCCATGTTTCTTGATGATGATTGAATAATGATATAGCTTTCACAATGTGACTGTGTGATTGTGAAAACCTTGTGTCTGATGCTCCTTTTATCTACCTTGTCAACAGATGAGTAGAACATATGGAATAAAATTAAATAATAGGGGAAACAAATGTTAAAATAAATTTAGTTTGAAATGCTAGTGATCAATGAAAGGGAGGGGTAAGGGGTATGGTATGTATATATATTTTTTTCTGTTTTCATTTTATTTCTTTTTATGTTATCTTTTATTTCTTTTTCTGAATTGATGCAAATGTTCTAAGAAATGATCATGATGATGAATATGCAACTACGTGATGATATTGTGAATTACTGATTATATATGTAGAACGGAATGATCATATATTAAGAATGTTTGTGTTTCTTGTTGTCATATTTTTTAATTTAAAATTAATTTAAAAAATTAAAAAAAAAACCACAGAGGTAGTATTTTAAGTTTAGTAATGACAAAGCTTATCACCTGTAGGCCTCAAAGGATGACTGAAGGAACCAGTTACAGAAATCCAGAAAGAGGAAGTTGTGTGGAGACAGCTACCCTCAAAGAAGTTTTGATCTTTGGTCAAGTGACAGTCCTTTATGGAAAGACCCAGTATCATTATCTTGCTGCCTCTGATCTTCTGAGCCCCCCTTTGGCTAGATCCAATACAAAACTAAAGGGAAATGGACTCTATTGACGTAATCCATACAGATCTGCTTCAGGGGCAGAGATGGTGGTTGAGAATGGTGAAGAGTGTATCTGGAGGAAGTGTAAGCATGAGAGATCTGGAACTTCCCACCCATCTAGCCTCTGAGGAAGCACGCTGCCTTCTTTTGGGTGAGAAGTATATCCTCCGACACAGAATGATGCATAGAGGTCCAATAGTTACTGTGTCACCACAAGATGATGAAAATTCAGTCACAAACCATCTGAAATCTAAAACATTGGTTTCCACCAGCATTCTTTATATAAAATAGCAGGGATTGAAAGAAGAAAAATAATCAATTGAATGACATAAAACATAGATGCTAACATCCCTATTTCTGGTGTGTGGCTGCCTTCTTTCCACCATCCCTTCCATGTTCCCCTTAACCTATGCTGCATCTCAGCTAACTGGATTCATCAGTTGGTGGGGTGGTCCAATCCTTCATTCCTGTGGGATCTGAATCCATGTTGGTTTTGTTTTTATTAGGATGCTACATTTTTCCATTGACCAGGGCTATTAAATAAGCCTAAGAGGGGCCCATCAAGATGGCAGAGTGAGATGCTTCGGGGCTCCTTCCCCTCACAGAGGCTTAGAAAAACCAGCAAAAACTGCCAGTAATGTCTTTCTCAGGGCTCCAGGAAGCAGTAGTGATAGGGTGAGCACCATATCAAGGAAAATACCACTTGGCTGTAGGATCTTGCAGGATGCTGGCTGGCTCCTTCCTCATCACCTCATTGGCTCAGCTGACCCACTGTGTCCCAGTGATAATTCCTGTCCCAGTTCCAAGAGAGGTGAGGGGAGCTTGTGTACAATGCTGGGAGTATATATCTGACCAAATCTGTTTGGTGGTGGTCTGAGGAAGTTGCCATTCCAGAACTTACCCTACATATAGAAGGCAGCTCAGAAAGCTCTCCTACAGAATGCTGTGAGAAAGCCTCACCCTCAGTTGTGCTCTGTGCTTCAGTCTAGTTGCCTGAAGCAAGTGAATGCTGGCTGTAGGGCATATAGTGCAGTGCCCAAGGCCATGAGGAAACTGTTTCCTAGAGAAGAGGGGAAATTTGTAACCATGTTACCAGAGAAAATCCTTAAGGCCACATGTACATGTCCAAGACAAGACCCATGCAGAAAGGATCAGGGAGGCCTTTTTACTTTGGCTTGGACCTATACTCATACAACCCATTGTATGGATAAGCCCTGAAGGAAGGCACAAGTCAATCATCAAAGCTGGGAAAGGAGTTTACTTTTTGTTCCTTCCTGTTTTTGTTGTTGTTGTTAGCTGAACTCTAGAAGGAAAACTAAGTCACAACACTAGGTGGATACAAGCTTAAGAACAGATGTCTCAGAGTCCTAATTTCAGGAATAACATGTTAAAAACTCAAAATATTCAGATTCAACAAAAGTTTACAACCCATACAAAATAAACAAGAAATGATTGCTCAGGCAAGGGAGAAAATTAAAGAATTAGGAACCATTAGGTCTGAGGATGATCAGACCTGGGATATATCAAAAAAAGTTCTTTTGAAAAACTGGTCCTAAATATGCTCAATGAACGAAAGGAAATCAAGAAAACAAGAGATGAACACAACAGAATATTATTAACATAGTGATGGAAATTATGAAAAAAACCAAACACAACTGAAGACCACAATGGCAGAAATTAAAAATTCCCTCAAACACTAGAAAATTGGCTAAAGCCACTGAAGAGGTTCAGCAGCAGTTTGGAGCTGGCAGAAGAGAGAATCAGGGAACCTGAAGATAAGACTGTTGAAATCATTCAGTATGAGAAACAGAAAGAAAGAAGAATGAAGAAAAATAAGCAGAGCCTGAGGAACCTGTCAGATACTATCAAGCATACTGATATACACATGTGGGAGTCCCAAAAGGAGATGAAAGAGAAAAAGGAACAGAGAGAATATTCAAGGAAATAATGGCTGAAAACTTTTCAAATTTAACCAAAGATATGAATATATATATCCAAGGTGGCTCAATGAGCTCTAAATCATATAAGCCCAAATAGACCCATACTGCAGCACATTATAATCAAGCTGTTGAGTGCCAAAGACAAACAGAGTATTCTGGAAGCCATGAGAGAGAACTAATATGCCACATACAGGGAAGCTCAGTATGATTAATTGTCAATTTCTCATTGGAAGCCATGAAAGCAAGAAGGCAGTGGGAAAACATATTTAAAAGTACTAAAAGCAAAAAATTGCCAACTAAGAATTCTGTATCTGGCAAAACTGTCATTCAAAAACAAGGGAGGAATTAAGATATTCCCAGATAAACAAAAACTGAGAGATTTTGTTACCTTTGGACCAGCCCTATAAGAAATGCTACAGGGAGTTCTGCAGTTTGAGAGGAAAGGACACTAGACAATTGACTAAAGCCATGTGAAGAAAAGATCTCCAGTAAAGATAATGACATGGGTAAATATAAATACCAGTACTACTGTATTTTTTGTTTAATTCATGTGGAATCTAAAAAGTGAATTGCATAAAATTTAATGATAAATCAATGATTTAGTACTCATAACGTAAAAATATGTAATTTGAGACAAGAAATACATAAAGGTAAGTGGACAGAGAGGTATAAGGACATAGTTTCTGTTTGCTATTGAAGTTAAGCTGGTATCAAAGCAAACAAGATTGTTATAGATTTAAGCTTAATGGTAACCACAAAGAAAATATCAGATAATTTGCAAACTCATAGGAACAGAAATTAAAGTACAATTTACCAGGAGTGGGAAGCAAGGACAATGGGGAGTTAATGAAAAATGAGTGTAGCGTTTCTATTTGGGGAGAAGGGAAAATGACAGTAATCGATGTTGGTGAGGTACTATTGTGAATATGATTAATCCCACTGAATAGTTTGCTTGGAAGGTGTTGGAATGGGAGTATTTATGTTGCACATATGTTTCCACCATTAAAAAAAAGTGGATGGGATTTAATAATGGAGGAGAAAATACTCAAAAGGACATTATAGTAGATAAGAAAAATGGAATACAGAACGTAACTTTTTTATCTTGAACTTGGGAACTGTATGGAAGGTGATTACTTAAGTGAATACCTTATTCATAGGAAATGTACATGGAAGTATTATTATACAGTCAGGGAGTATAATGTGTGCAACTTGCTTACAAATGCTCAGGAGATAGATAGATAGATAGATAGATAGATAGATAGATAGATAGATAGATAGATAGATAGATAGATAGATAGATAGATAGATAGATAGACAGACAGACAGACAGACAGACAGACAGACAGACAGACAGACAGACAGATAGATAGATAGATAGATAGATAGATAGACAGACAGATAAAGATAGATAAATACATGCATGAGAGAATAATATGGCAAAGGTGGCAAAAATTTTTAAATTAGTGGATCTAGGTGTCTAGGAGTTTGGAGATATGTTGAAGTTCTCTGTATGGGATTTATATCATTTTTGCAACTTACAGGTAAGTTTGAATTTGTTTCAAAATAAACAGTTTTAAAAGAGAGAGACTAAGAGGCAACCATGAGTTGCAAACATAATCCTCCTTTCCCCATTGTGTAGCATCAACCCTTTTTCCTCTAGCAATTGGGACCAATCATCCTGGCAGTAAATATCCCTCTTTTCTACATATTGGTTCAGCTACATAGGGAGCCACATAGTTAATGGGAGTCTCAGCTTCTAATTCATGTGAACCATGACTCTGTTCCCTTTTAGAAGCATTCCTTCCTTGGGCACTAAGAGATCTCAACTCAATGAACCCAAGTTCACAGAAAGAGGTAAAAAAAAAAATGTCAGTTGAGTTATTAGATACAATAGCATTTTAGTAAAGGAGTTGATTCTCATCTCTATCCATTGGTTTCTGGACTCATGCATCCAGGTTATGGGAAACATGTCCCCATATACAGGCTGTCATTTAAAATATATGTTGCATCTAGGTAAGAGCTCAGCCTGGTAGATCCCTTGACTTTGGCTTGTGATATCCTAAAAGCAGAGAACATGGCTGAGTCTGCACAAACTTCTTTCTTTTCTAATATTTTGATTGAGATATCTTTACCACATATAGTCCATCCAAAGCATACAATCTATGATTCACAATATCATCACATAGTTGTGTATTCATCACCATGATCATGTTTAGAATATTTGGTTCACCACAGAGAAAAAAAAAAGAAAAAACTCATGCATCACATAACCCTTATCCTTCCCTCTCATTGACCACTAGTATTTCAATCTACCCAATCTTTTTAACCCCCATCCCCCTGTTCTGGTTTGCTAGCTGTCAGAATGCAATATACCAGAAATGGTATGCCTTTTAAAAAGGGGAATTTATTAAGTTGTAAGTTAACAATTCTAAAGCTGTGAAAATACCCAAATTAAAGCAAGGCTATATAGAAATGCTCAATCTAAGGTATCCAGGGAAAGATACCTTGGTTCAAGAAGTCCAATGATGTTCAGGGTTTCTCTCTCAACTGGAAAGGTACATGGAAAACATGGAGATGTTGCTAGCTTTCTCTCTAGGCTTCTTATTTCATTAAGCTCCCCTAAGGATGTTTTCCTTCTTCATCGCCAAAGTTCTCTGGCCATGTGGGCTCTGTAGTTCTCTTGGCTCTCATAGTTCTTGTGGCTCTGTCTTGGCTCTGCTGCTGCTCTTTCCAAAAAAAAATTTTCCTCTTTTAAAGGATTCCAGTAAAGTAATCAAGACCCTCCTGGAATAGGTGGAGTCACAACTCCTTGGAAGCCATCTAATCAAAAGTTATCACCTACAACCTACACCTTTGAGCCACATCTCAAAGGGAACAATCAAAAAACTCCCAGACAGCAATATTGAATGAGGGTTAAAGGACATGGCTTTACTGGGATCCACCACTGGGATCCACCACAGATTCAAACTGGAACATATACACATGCAAATTATTTATTTATTTTTTCATTAATCTGTCCATACCTTGGATAAAGGGAGCATCAGCCACATGGTCTCACAATCAAACTGTCATTCTGTAAAAGTCATATAGTTACACAATTATCTTCAAGAATCAAGGCTATGGGAACACAGATCAACAGTTTCAGGTACTTCCCTCCAGCCACACTAATACACCATGTGCTAAAAAGGGATATCTATGTAATGCATAAGAATAAACTCCAGGATAGCCTCTTAACTCTGCTCGAAGTCTTTCAGTCACTGAAACTTTATTTTGTCTCATATCTCTATTCCCCCTTTTGGTCAAGAAGTCTTCCTCAAGCCCACAATGCAGGGTCCCAGGTCATCCCCCTGTCCAACATTGCCAGGGAGATTTGCACCCTTGGGAGTCATGTCTCACATAGAGGAGAGAGCAGTGAGTTCACCTGCTGATTTGGTTCAGAGAGAAAGACCACATCTGAGCAATAAAAGAGTTCTCTGGGGGTGACTCTTGGGCATAATCATATGTAAGCTTAGCATCTCCTTTGCAGGAATAAGTTTCATAGGGGTCAGCCCCAAGATTGAGGGTTCAGCCTTTTGAATTGATTGTCCTCTCTGCTTTTGAGACTATCAGAAATTCCCCAGTTGGGGAAATTGAACATTTCCTCCTTTCTCCCCAATCCCCCAAGAGGACTTTTTTCTCTGACCAAATTACTCTGGGATATATTGGGACATCACACTAACATGTACAAACCAACAAAATCTCATGCCCTATTCAAGATTACATGTAATTATGGTATTCAAATAAACTAACCATACAAGTTAAATTAGATAATGCAACACCCAAAATATAAATTTCTGCATGGACTTCTGATCTACAAAGTTGTGAGCTAATAAATGAGTGTTAATTTAAGCCATTATGTTTGTAGTAATTTTTTTATGCAGCAATTGCAAATGAATACACCCACCATAACACAGACTCAGGTAAAAACTATATTTATCTCCTAACCTCTATACATCCCTAGTTTGACAATCCATAATGGCATTTTAGGTCATCAGGGATTAATGTCAGTAGCTATTCATAGCTCCTAAAAATTTGGGTAGTTCCTTTTTCCCTGTCATTGGCTCTTTGAGAAATGCCAGGAGGAAAATCTACAAGATAAACTTGTGGGTATGTTACAGGATCATTGTTCAAAAGGATCCATCCTTCCCTTCCTTCAAGAGGCTTCTCTTTGAATTCAGGCCTTAGAATTCAATGATTTGTTGTGGTAACTCAAGTCATATCTCTGTATCCTAGACCTACAATTTTTTTTTAATTACACGTAGTGAGTAAAACTTTAGTAGGACACAATCAATTAGCCACCCTCAAAGATCACTTTGAGTCATATCATTCTGATTATCCCTCTGAACTTGCTTCTTGTTATAGCAAACACATTACCCATATTCTGGTGGTAAAGTGCTGCCACTTGGCTTCTGCCACTCTATAATTCCATCAGCCCCATTAAAATCAGGGAGTCCATTTCAAATAACAGCATCTCCCATCATTACTTCAAAATTTATAGACGACAGTACTACAAAGCTTTCAAAGATGATGGTGCTCCCTTCACCAATGTATTTCTTATTTACTCAGTGAAAAGAGTATACCGTGGGCCCTCCTTGACAACTTAGTAAAGGGATGAATGAGCACTTTGCACATGATAAATCTACCTCAATACTCACATATTGTTAAGCCTTTGGATTCTTTTGCTACTTTATACCAAATAATTTCTGACATCTCAACTTCTTTTGATTTAGGCCACCATTAAGTCCTGGGTTCAGTCAACCAACTGAAAGAATCGTTGGAGCCACTTGCTGTTTAAATTAACACATTGAATTAGCATCTCTGGCCTATGCACCCATATTAGAAAAAAACGCTCAATTCAACATCATATCCTTCCTTTCCTCCCTTATTTATCATCTATAGAATTCATTTCCATACATATTCCCCAGATTTCTGCAGGTACAAATTGGCAAAACTTTGCAATTTTCTTCCAATGTCAGATTTTTACTGGTCTCTGGCAACTTTGGGAATCTAAATTTGGTCATAGGTCTGGAAGGAATAAAAGGTGGTGGCCATGGGTTTTTAAGATATCTGTGTGAGACACTCTATAATTCCCTTCCCCTACCTCAGCAACTGACAATATTCCAGATTATGTCAACCAGGATTCCTGAGTGGGACCATATAAGTCAGAGCACCTGCCACCCTTTAATGGACATGTAGCATGAGTAATAAATAAACGTGTTTTATGGTTGCTTTTTGTTAACACCTCATTTCATAGCCTATTCTAACTGATAGCTTTCCTTATGTGAATTCCCCAAATTACTTTGAAATCTTCTTGGTCTTTGTAATCCAGAATTCTTCCTTGGAGAATGTCTACCCCAAATTCCCACATAAATAGAAATACTTCCTCCCAATCCCAATACACAACCATCCTGCTCTGCCCACCACTCTTAGTGATAAGTCTCACACTATCTTGTGAGGGAGTATTGTGAAGTCCGTTCCTATGTGGAAACAAATCTGCTTCCCTATTATTTCTACTCATTACTTATAATTCTTTTCTAATGCAACAGGAACATAGAACAATTCTTCTCCCAAAAATATCCACTACCAAGTGTTCTTCTCATTAGGCTATTTAATTGTTCCTCAGATGGCAGTTTACAAATTCCTTACCATCCTCATCATTCTTCTCTGGATTGAAAAGCTAATGTTCCACTTAAAATATTTTAATTGGCTACCTGTTTAAGGCTTTTCCAGTTTCTTACTGAGAATTAACCATCCCCCCTCATGCTGTGAAAATGCTATTTCTAAACCTCTTTGGTGGTGCCCTTGCATTACAGCCATTTATATGCATATGTCTCCCCATCTGAATGGAATTCCTTGAAGAAACTGGCAAAGTCTCATTAATCTGTGTGTCTTTAGGGACTCTCACAAGGCTGGACACATGATAGGAACTCACGGAATGGAAGGATGGAAGGAGGATTCATGACTGGGGCAGGCTGACTAATAGCCTCCAAGGATAGCCAGGTCCTAATCCCTAGAACCAATGGGACTTTGCAGGTGTGATTACATTAAGGGGGATTATCCTGGTTTATCTAAGTGAGTCCTAAATGTAATCCCAGATTTCCTTACAAGAAAAAGTCAAAGGGAAATTCTAGTAGAAAAGAAAGAAGGCAATGTGACAACCTTAGCAAAGAAAGATTTGAAGATGCTACACTGAGGGCTTAGAAGATGGAGAAAGGGGCCATTAGCCAAATATTGTGAGGAAGGCCACTCTGGAAGGGGGAAAAGGCAAGGAAACTGATTATGAGCCACGGAGCGAGCATGGCCCTGTCAAGACTTTGGTTTGGCTCAGTGAAACTGATTTTGGACTTCCGGCTTCTGTAAAAGACTAATGTGTGTAGTTTTAAGTCACCAGTTTGTGGTAATCTGTTACAGAGGCAACTGGAAATGACTAAAATGACCAAAAGATTTCCATGTGCCTGAACCACTGACACAACCTGATCAGTCATCCAAGTGTCTGGGAACCATCTGATGCCCATCAGAAGATCTGCATTCCCTGCAACAGGTAGGAGCCACGGTACCTTGCAGGGATCAAAAGGGCATTCCTTTTTCCTTTATTTCAGAAATACAAGCAATAATTTCCATTTTTACAAAAATAGCCATAAATTAAAATGTGGTTATCTGGCCTTCTCATGGCACTGGCAAGACCTAAAGTATTGAACCAGCTATTAAGAATATTCCTTTAATTCAAACAAAATACAGATTATGAATTTAAAAATTATCACTTTCATTTCAGAAAATTATATTTGATGTGGAAATTTGCACCTCAGTCTCTTCACAAAAAAGGCAAAGTACTAGCTACAATCATCTTAATTATCAAAGTAACAGGATCTAGCAGGCATGTTGATTTAGTGTCATTTATTTAGTTTTTCTTTTTTCATAGAGTGTGACATACTAGAAAGGGAAGAACAAAATGTATGAAGGACTATTCTGATGTCAGAATGAGAGGCAGTAGAATTTGTACTTCCAGTAATAATAGCTACAAAGAGGACACATTTGAGGGCCTGCTGACCCAAAGCTAATGACAGTCATTGATTTTTCAACTAAATTTCAAAAATAAAGTCATAAGGATTTAGATCTTGGCCATTCTGGATGGCTAGATCTTTGGAACACTTTATCCATATTTGTAATACTAATACCAAAGCAAATCTTCGTTTTCAAGTGAGCCTTCACTTAGAAGTAAGCAGCATTATCTACTTCAACAAGGCCATCAGGATCCCACTTTAAATGATATGACATACTCTCTCGTAACTTAGCTATAGCCTTGAGCCTCTGCCTCTTAGGAAACCTTCATGTTCTTTTCTTTCCACAAAACATCTGACTTAATGGTTTTGAGATCCATTTCTCAGTTTTTGATAAAATACACTTATAAGGGGCATTTCAATATATGGAAATATGTGTTGCTTAATGAGAAGACAAGTTCTGAACATTTGCATCAAACGTATGAAAGTGAAGCTACTGGCTTTAAGTGCTTGAATGTGTGGGTGATTTAAGCAGAAAGCTCAGGTATGGAAATGACTTGTTCACCTAAGTCTTTACAATCCATTTCTTGTAGAGCTCCTGCAGAAAATGTGAAGAAATAAAGAGACCAGTGTCTGAACAATTCTTAAAGTCCAGTGCATGAAACAACTTAAACATACCTGGATGTACACTAACAAGGACTATATAAGAATTTGAAGAGTTTGTAAATGAAATTTAATCTTCATTTAGTTATTTTTTCTGAAAAATAAAAAAAGCTTAAGTTTATACATTTTAAGGAAAGATTATTAAGTCATCTAATGAAACTAAGGAGCAAGTGCCCACTTTACCATAGGGATAGAAGGTTGAATTTGCTGATCTCCTCCCTAAGGCATAGGCTTTACCCACATTAACTTTTCCCAGAGCATTAAAGAGCCTAACAGAAACTGTCTCAGTTTGCCATGCTGCTATGATAAATACCGCAAAATGGGTTGGCTTAAACTCACAGTTTTTAGGCTAGAAGATGTCTCAAGTCAAGATGCCACAAGGCTGGCTTTCTCCTGGTGTCTGTAGCAGTCTGGTGCTAGCTGCCGGCAATCCTTGGGGGTGCCTCGGCTCGTATCTCTGCCACCCCTCATGTGGCAATGTCCTTTCCTTTCTGGTTTCTGTCATTTCCAGTACTCTTTACGAGGCCTCAGGTAACAAGGATTTAGTTGTTAACTAAAAGTAACATCTGCAGAAAAAAAAAGAAAAGAAAACTAACATCTGCAGAAGGTTCTATTCACACCTAAGTTCACAGACTAAGACTAAGAGCACGCCTTTGCAGGGTGCAGAATTCAGTCTACCGCAGAAACTGACCTGAGTCAGCGCCCTGAGCCACTCCCTTCATAGGTCCCAGGTCACACTGAAAAAGAAATAGACATTTCTCTCCTCTCTCATTATTCCCAACAAAACAACTAATGCTGCCTCATTAGCATAACCCCAAGTCTCTATCAGCAGAGGCACCAGATATAAGTAATTTCTCTTTCCTGACTTTTCTTTACCCCTTTCACATTTTCATAACCAGAAAAGCAACTATGAATTTATAAACATTGCATCTTTGAAAGAATCCTTTATCTTCAGGGACTGATTCATAGATAGGCTTTGGAGCAACACCAAACAACATACTTTTTTCTTTACTTTTCTTTGTTGTCCCACACTAGTGTTTTGGGATCAGGACTGATAGTTGGTGGGCCAGTTTGAAGCTATTGTGTACACCAGAAAAGCCATGCCCTTTAATCATCATTCACTGTTGCTGGGTGGGGTCTTTTTTAATTGTATCCATGGAGATGTTTGATTAGATGGTTTTTGATTAGATGGTTTCCACGGAGATGTGACTCTATCCATCCAAGGTGGGTCATTTAGTAGAGCCCTTTAAGAAGGAACCATTTTGGAAAGTGTTGACAAGAGCCCACACAGCCAGGGAACTTTGGAGGTATAGAAGGAAAATGCCCCTGGGGAAGCCTTATGAAATGAGAAAATAAAGCTGGCAATGTCACCGTGTGCCTTTCCAGCAGACAGAGGTGTTCTGGACCCATTGGCCTTTCTTGAATCAAGATATCTTTCCCTGGATGCCTTAGCTTGGACATTTTCATAGCCTTAGAACTGTAAACTTGCAACTTAATAAATTCCCCTTTTAAAAAGCCAGTCCATTTCTGATATATTGTATTCCAGCAGCTTTTACAAATGAAAACAGATTTTGGTACTGGAGAAGTGGGGTGCTGCTGCAGTCTGCAAATATCAAACATTTTGGATTGGCTTTTTAAGTGGTTAAGGGGAAGATTCTGGAAGAGTTGTGAGGAGCTTGATAGAGAAGGCCTAGAATGTTTTGAAGAGAATGTTGGTAGAAGCGTGGACAGTAAAGATACCTCTGATAAGACCTTAGGCAGAAGTGATGCGTGTGTTATTGCAAACTGGAAGGACGGTGATCCTTATTTTAAAGTGGCACAAAATTTAGCAAAATTGACTACTGGTTTTGGATGGAAGGCAGATTTTAAAAACTATGAACTTGGATATTTAGCAGAGGAGATTTCCAAATTAAATGTGTAAAGTGAAGCCTGGTTTCTCCTTGCAGCTTATAGTGAAATGTTCAGGAAAGAGGTAAGCTAAGGATTGAACTCCTAGGTACAAAGAAACCAGATAGTGATGGTCTGAAAAATTCTAAGTTTCCAGAAAGGGAGACCCAAGAGAATAGTGCTCCACATGAGGATTTAACCAAACAGGGAACCAGTCAGCCTTTTCAGAAAAGGCCAGGATCAGAGATGGAGTTATCAAAGAAGGATTTGTGGAAAGTCCTCTTGTCTGATGGTTACAAGCCCTGCATACTACACAGGAAACCAAAAGTGTTGTGGGATCTGAATAAAAGAAACCACTGCCAATCTGAACTAAATGGGGCAGATTGAAGGAAAAGTGACTTCAAAGGCAGAACCATGGAAGCTAAAGCCTGAAGCCAAGAAATCTCAGGCCAAGGCCAGGAGAGTGGACCTACCCATGCACTCACCTTCTCCAAGTGCATGGGTAGGTCCACTCTCCTGGCCTTGGCCTGAGATTTCTTTCTTGCCTTGAAGGCATAGGTCAGGAGTTTCAGTGTTTGAGGACTCAGTGAGGGTGGAGCCCATTCCTTGGGGATTGTGGGGAGCCTGGCTACCACCCCATTGTTCTGGAGGAGTTGAGCATGTGCTCCAGAGATGGCAGAGATCCTGGGTGCTTCCTTGATGCTTGGAGAGGGTGGAGCTGAGAAAAATGTGGTCTCCCCAGTGTCCCCCAAGGTTGCATTTGGAAAGAGCCAGGCCACTATGTAGGCCCTAGGAAAAGGTGGGACTTCTGCTTTCTAAAGCCCCAAGAAAAAATGACTCTCAGACTTTGAAAACCAATGGAGTTTGCCCTGCAGGTTTTAGGAACTGTTTGGGTCCAGTGACCCATTTACCTTTCTATTTCTTCCTATGGCAATGAAAACATGTATCCTATGACTGTCCCTCCTTTGTATATTGTCAGCAGGTAAATTCCGAGTTTTACAGTTCCACAGCCAGAGTACAATTTTGCCTTAGGACAGGCCATGCCTGTAGCTGATTTTTTGAGATTTTATACTGTTTCTGACTTTGTATTGTATTTGTATTTTTACTGAAATGGCTTAAGGCTTTGAGATATTGTGATGGAATGAATGTATTTTGCATTTGGAAAGAATGTGTCTTTTGGGGGTCCAAAGGGTGGAATGTGCCAGTTTGAAGCTATTATATACCCCCAGAAAAGGCATGTCCTTTAATCCTCATTCAGTATTGATGGGTGGGATCTTTTTTATTGTGTCCATGAAGATGTGACCCACCCAATTGTGGTTGGTAACTATTGATTCTATTTTATTAGATGGTTTCCATGGAGATGTGTCTCCATCTCTTCAAGGTGGGGTTGCTTAGTGGAGCCCTTTAAGAGGGGACTATTTTGGAAAGTGCTGACAAGAGCCCACACAGCCAGAGACCTTTGAATATGCAGAAGGAAAATGTTCCTGGAAAGCCTTATGAAATGAGAAGAGAAAGCTAGCAATGTCACCATGTGCCTTTCCAACTGACAGAGGTGTTCTGGACTCATCAGCCTTTCTTCAATCAAGGTATCTTTTACTGGATGCCTTAGTTTAGACATTTTCATGGCCTTAAAACTATAAACTTGCAACTTAATAAATCCCCTTTCTACTAGCCATTCCATTTATGGTATATTGCATTCTGGCAGCTTTTACAAACTAAGACAGTCGGGAATTAAAATTGGTCCTCATTAGGGCTTGTGAATAACCAATAACTATAGTTTGTAAGAAAATAAGCCTTGCTTTCTTTTCAGTTCCTATTTCAGTTGTCTTGCACCAGTTTTTTACATTAAGTTCTTCCCTTTGTGATTTATTCCAAACTTATTTTTATTCTTCACCTCCTGATTATTTCTCTAATATTCTCAACCAGCAAAATAAACTCCAACTATGATAAGACAAAAGATTGGGTCAGAGAGCTGGTCCTGCTCTCACTCTCATGGGCTAACTTGTCTCCACATTCTCACACTCATACAGCCTTCTCCTACCAGTCCCCCTCACCTTCTCCTTATCTAAGGCAGGAGTAGCCCTCCAAGTTTCTTCTTCACATAAGAATCCAACCATGTCTGGCTGATCCCACACCCTGAATTTTTTCTGGTTCTCATCTTCTCTGTGTCATCTCATCATTTTCCTGTACTATATTACGGTCCTGACATTCTCCCCCACTTCAAGTCTGAAGCCCTACAATCCATTCTTCACACTACAGCCAGGGATAGCCTCCTCAAACCCAAAACTCTTCACATCCCTCCCCTTCTGAAGCTTTCCAATGGATGTCCATTGCCCTCAGGATCAAGTCCAAATTCCTTAGCACAACTTATAGTACCCATTGAGATCTTTCTGTCACCACTTAGCACCTCCACGCTTCCCTTTGCTCTCTTTGTCTCACTAAAGGATTTGCCTTACAGTATCCCCCATCTATATTTCTCCCTTTTCTCTTCCATCTCCACATTGCCACAGTGTTCAGGAAGACAAAGACTAAAGATGGTTCTGAAGTTTCTAGCTGAAGTCAAACAGTAGGTGGTGCCATTTGTGGACACACGGAAGAGAAAATATAGATTGAGATATAAGAAGTTGTTTTTGAAACATCTTAGTTTTTGTGGTGCCCAAGGAACAAATCATAGGGAAAGATACCAAGTATACAGTTGGAAAGGAGCGTCTTTAGCTTAGGAGAGCAGTCAGGACTGAAGATAAAGATCTAGGATTCAACAGTCTATAAATGGATATTGCAGCCATGGGAGACTACCAGAAAAAGTTTGAAGTAGGAAGAAAAGATGCTGAAGGTAGAAACCTAGGAAGTGGGCAGAAAATGAAAAACCAAAGAATTATGAAAAATCTTCCAAAAGAAAGGAATATAACAAGAACATGCAAGAGATAAAAGAGGAGATAGTGATTAATTAAACCTGCCAAATGCAGAAAAGTGAGAAATGAAGGAAATCTATTGATTAAAATAACTAGGAAGAAAAGAACGGTTTCCATCAGTTTAGTACTTTGCTCTTCAAAGCACTTTCCATGTGTTACCTCTCATGGTTCTCACAAAAACCATAGAAGTCACCCAGAATGCTGTCCCAAAACACAAGTAGTACTCAGGATAAAGACTCATGGCTTCTGACTCCTAAATCAGTGCTCTTTCCAATACAATACATGCCTTTCCACATGTTCTAGTTTGCTAGCTGCCAGATTGCAATATACCAGAAATGAAATGCCCCCCTTTTTAAAATAGTGGGGAATTTAATAAGTTGCTAGCTTACAATTCTAAGGCTGAGAATATGTCCCAATTAAAACAAGTCTATAGAAATGTTCAATCTAAGGCATCCAGGGAAAGAGACCTTGGTTCAAGAAGGCCGATGAAGTTCAGGGTTTCTCTCTCAAGTGAGAAGGCACATGGTGAACACAGTCAGGGTTTCTCTCTCATCTGGAAAGGCACGTGGCAAACACTGCATCATCTGCTAGCTTTCTCTCCTGGCTTCCTGTTTCATGAAGCTCCCCAGGAGGCATTTTCCTTCTTTATCTCCAAAGGTTGCTGGCTGGTGAACTCTCTGCTTCTTGTGGCTATGTCATTCTGCTCTCTCAGAATCTCTCTCATTCTCCAAAATGTTTCCTCTTTTATAGGATTCCAGTAAACTAATCAAGACCCACACAAATGGGTGGGCACACATCTCCACCTAATGCAGTTTAACAACCACTCTTCATTGAGTCACATCTCCAGGGAGATGATCTAATTAAAGTTTTGAATATACAGTGCTGAATAGGGATTAGAAGAAACCGTTGCTCCCACAAGGTTGATTGGGATTAAAATATGGCTTTTCTAGAGTACATAAACCTTTTCAAACCAGCACACTACACATGGGCATTTAAAAAAATAGGAAGCCTACATAGTCTAGTACAAGAAACAGAGACATAAGGGGGTCTTTTTATTTATGCTTGTTTTTTTTAATTAATTCTTTTAACTTATTGGGGGATCTTTTGCAAGTGCTATGAGAAGATGGTTTGGTGCTAAGGCCCCTAGAGATAAAATGTCAAACACAGCCTGGACTCCTGGAGGAACTGAAGCCTGAGCTGAGTTTGGAATGACGAGATGAATTAGCCAGGGTGAAGAAAGAACCAGCTTGGAACCCTGGGTGGCATTCGGGCAAAGTGATTAACAGAAGCAAAACACAGAGAAAGCAGGAACATGGCCAGTGAATGTGGAGAGCTACAAGAAATGTAGTGGGGTCAAGCAGGAGAGGATGAGGTGGGCTGTGGAAGGAGATAAGGCTAAAGATGGGGCAGAGTCAGCCCTTGGAGGGCTCCATGACCTAGTTAAGGATCTTAAAGTTCATTCCAAGGTCAATGAGTAAGCATTGGAGGACTTTAGGGGCATGACATTGACCAAGTTTCACCCAGGCACATTACTCAGACAGCAGTGTGTGATGATTAAGAAATGCTGAATTAATCCAGGTGAGAGATTATGAGGACTTGAAATGGAACAGCAAAGTCAGGATGAATGGAGTCAGTTTCAAAAAGTATGGGTGATGACATGATGTTTTAACATAGCACAAGTTTCCAACAAGCCCAGCTAATTGACATTTACAGAGTACCAGCATGCTCTTCATTAAGAAGTTCAGAAGATTTCTGCCTTCATTAGTCATATCATCTTTTATTTTATTATTATTATTTTTTTGCATGGGCAGACACTGCAAATCAAACTCAAGTCTCCAGCATGGCAGGTGAGAATTCTGCCACTGAGCCACTGTCACACCACCCATCATCATATTTTTTTTAATTGGGAAACAAGGATAAAAAGAACTTGCTTGTATTATCAGGGATTTATTATAGCAATTGTCCCACATGGCCACGGGACTCAGCAAGTTCAAATTCTATAAAGCAGACAAGTTGGAAACTCTGATGAAGGTACAATGGAGTTCCCCAGTTGTATTAGTTAAGGTTCTCTAGAGAAACAATGAACAGGAAATATTCATAAACATAAAGTTTATAAAAGTGTCTCACATAACCGTGGGGACATGGAGTCCAGAATCTGTAGGGCTGGCTGTGAAGCTGATTGTTTCAATGGGGGGTCTGGACAAACTCCACAGGAGAGGCCTGCTGGCCAAAACAGGAAGAGCCTGTCTCTTCTGAATCCTCCTTAAAAGACTTCCAGTGATTAGATTAAACATCACTCATTGCAGAAGACACTCCCCCTGGCTGATTACAAACGGAATCAGCTGTGGATACAGCCAACATGATCATGATTTAATTCTATGAAATGTCTTCATAGCAACAGACAGGCCAGCACTTGCCCAACCAGACAAACAGGTACCACCACTTCGCCAAGTTGACACAGCAACCTGATCATGACACTAGGAGAAGCTGGCTTGCTGAAGTAGAGGTAGAAATTCCTTTTTCACTTCTGAAATCTTCAGTTCTAGCATGTAATATCTCCAGCTCCTCATTGCTAAGAGCAATCTCCTTTGTTGATTGTACATGTGAAGAGATGTAAATGCAATCAACTGACTATAGATGTAAATCCATCTACTAACTACCATTACAATAACAATCAGGCTAGTACTTTCTTAATCAAACAATTAGACATCATAACCTGCCAAGGTGACCATGAAATTAACCATCACATTGCCGAACTGTTTCTTTGAGGCATTTCACATTAGTAACTAGCCAATGTACATATGCTTTCTTACCTAACTACAAACAGTTAACGTCATTCTCTAAAGTTCTTTACACCATTGCTGCATAACTAGAATCCTTAACTAGGCTGGCAGAGTATCCCAACACTTAACTTCTCCTTAATTCTATCCAGTTTTTAATTCTTATGCTTATGACTGGAGTAAAGTTTTTACTGTTGTTAATTGTCTAGTTGCAGTCTCAGAAGAAGTCCTTAACATTTGAAAGCCTCCAGTTTTGGTTCTTATTTAAGATTCTGGCCTTTTCATCTCTTGAGAACCTTTATATTCGGTTTCTCCACGTACCACACATATACACATGCTTTACACACACACGCACATCACACACACACACATACCTATACACAAAGCTTGCTTTAAAATCATCCCTCCTTTCTATTAGCTCTGCTGGTTTGGTCCCTGGGGCCCTGGATTCTTGAAGAACTTAGCAGGGGCTGGAGATGCAGGAAGACTTATGCCCCAGCACTCTGAGGAAGAAGTACAGACACCAAGAAGGATGGGATGAGGTTGGGCCCTCAGCACCTGGTTCCAGCATGGGAGGAGTGACCTTCCATGGAATTCTCTGTCAGCTTATTCCTTCACCCGACCCATCCCCTTTTCAACTCACGATTCAAAAAGGTAACCCCAGGGACAATGAAAAACACTTTAAATAAAGTGAAATTTTGCCCTATCCTAGATCCTAACTGTGCCAGTTTGAAAGGGTGTATATACCCTAGAAAAGCCATGTTTTAATACCAATTCCATTTTGTAAAGACACCTGTTTCTTCTAATCTCTGTTCAGTACTGTATGTTTGAAACTGTAATTAGTTCATCTCCCTAGAGATGTGACTCAATCAAGAGTGGTTGTTAAGCTGGATTAGGTGGAGATGTGTGCCCACCCATTTATGTGGATCTTGATTAGTTTACTGGAATCCTATAAAAGAGAAAACATTTTGGAGAATGAGAGAGTAGAACGACCTAGCCATGAGAAGCAGAGAGTCCACCAGTCCATGACCTTTGGATATAAAGAAGGAAAATGCCTTCCCAGGAGCTTTATGAAACAGGAAGCCAGGAGAGAAAGCTAGCAGATGATGCTGTGTTTGCCACATGCCTTTCCAGGTGACAGAGAAACCCTGACCATGTTCACCATATGCCTTCTCACTTGAGAGAGAGACCCTGAACTTCATCGGCCTTCTTGAACCAAGGTATCTTTCCCTGGATGCCTTAGATTGGACATTTCTATAGACTTATTTTAATTGGGACATATTCTTGACCTTAGAACTGTTATCTTTCAACTTATTAAATTCCCATTTTTGAAAGCCATTCCATCTCTGGTATATTGCATTCTGGCAGCTAGCAAACTAGAACTCTAACTAAAGAGGGTTTAGTTGGGTTCCTGACACAGAATAGACCTACACAACTATTAAAGGCAGTGCCCCTCTTCTCTCTCAGATATGCCATTCTATCATCTTCCTTATTGTCACAATAGTTATTTATTAGATTATTGACGTACTAAGTGATGGGGAGACTCTTCTATGCCAAAAGAAGATTTGTGTCTTGGCCCTGTATTTCTTCCAAACTTCTGTTCAATCTTTTCCCTTCATTTTACCAACAGGCTATAAGAAACATGTCATGGCCTTGCTCAATAAATCTTCACAAAGAATAAAATCCAAATACCTTAGCCTGCGATGCAGGGCTCTCCACAACCTTATCTCAGTCTATGATGCTCCATGTCCCCCAGCACTTTGGCCATACTGGAGTTCACACCTTTTCTGGGACCCTCCCTGTTTTCTCCCACCTCTATGCTCACACCCTTATTGTTGCCTTTTCTGTACTCTCCCTCCTGAAAACTATGTGTCTACTCTTAAAGTCCTAGTCTAGCTAGGACAAAGTCTAAGCTCTATCAAAGCCAAAATCTAGCTCTAGCACATCACTGCCCTGGGGATTCTCCAGATGCTCCCCATCAAAATTAATCTCTCCCTTTCCCTCCCCCATTCTACTTTGTAATTCTTCAATAGCCTTTCTCTTCATTTGCCTTATATCACAGCTTCTTTGAATATCTCTGCCACACAGGATGATGAGTCCCTGGAATTCTATCACTCTCTCTTACTCAACCTTGTACTTCCCACAAGGCCTATCATGCATCCTGCTATGGACACATAGCAGAGTCTCAATCAATATTTGATAAATTGAAATGCATTGCAATCAATATAGGGAAAAAGACAAATACCAAAAATATCAGCCAACTGTAGACTATTATGCTTGGGAAGAAACTTAAAGATCATCTCTTCAGTTTCATTTCTTTTTAACTTCTCTTATTGTATAATATAACATATATACAAGCAAAGAAAGAAAAAAGCAATAATTTTCAGAGAATTCTCCAACATGTAGTTACAGAACAGATCCCAGAGTGTGTCATGGGCTACGATACCATCCTCTCAGATTTTCCTTCTAGCTGCTCCAGAATATAGGAGGCTAGAAGGGATAAATATCTTTCTATCGTAACAATCAACTTTTTTATTTTTTGTGAAAAATTACATATATACATAAAAAGCAATAAACTTCAAAGTACAGCACAACAATTAGTTGCAGAACAGATTTCAGAGTTCGGTGTGGGTCACAATTCCACAATTTTGGGTTTTTACTTCTAGCTGCTTTAAGATACTGGAGATTAAAAGAAATATCAATTTAATGATTCAATAATCATATTCATTTGTTAAACCATACCTTCTCTGTATAACTCCACCATCACCTTTGATCTTTTTATCCCACTCTTTAGGGGCATTTGGGATATGGCCATTCTAACTTTTTCATGTTGGAAGGAACTGTCAATAATATGGGGTAGGGAGATGGAACTAGCTGATGTTCTGGAGAGGCTGAGCCCTCTAATTTCCAGACTTATCTGGCCCAAGGACCTATCTGGAGATTGTAGGTTTCTGGAAAATTGCCCTAGTGCATGGAACCTTTGTAGAATCTATATATTGCCCTAGGTGTTCTATAGGATTGGCTGGAATGATTTTGATATGTAGCAATGTCTAATCTGAAGCATGTATAAGAGTGACCTCCAGAGTAGCCTCTCAACTCTAACTGAAGTCTCTCAGCCATCCTCAGTTTCATTTTACAGAATAAGAGGAGCATGAGGTCAGAGAGGTAGAAACCAAAGTCATCTATGTCAAAGGCCATATAAACAAATGACACCACATCAGTATGGAGGAGGGCATGGATTATTTGAGAAGGTAGAACCTAACAAGATCCCAGATGGAAGAGTATGAATAGTGTATTCCAAGGAGAGAGAGACTCAGCAAAGGTATGGCAGTCAGAAGAAACTCGGTGCATTGAGGAAAAGAATAACCAAACCAGTTTGGATGGAGCAAAAGTTTCTTTCAGGAAATAGTGAGAAATAAAGCAAGAACAGTAAGGTGGGGCAACTCTGGTGGCCCTTAAAAATCAAGCAGAGAGTTCAGGTTCTATCCAGAGACAACAGAATGCCCTTAAAAGTGTTTTTAATATTTGGATGACCTGAACAAGGTGGTGATCTAGAAAGATGAAACAGGTGCCAATAGTTGAGAGGATTGCACAGGAACAAAGTAGACTGGTTAGGAAGTAGGAAGTAATGATGTCTGGACTAGAGAGGCTGCAATAGAAATTAAAAACAGGAAACAAACTGATGTATTATTTTAAAGAATTGACAAGAGTTGATGACTTAAAGCTTGAAAAGGGTCGAGGGAGAGAAGGAAACATCAAGAATGACTTAAGTATTTCAAGCTTATGTGATGGGGAGGGTGAAAGACTGAGAAAGAAAGAGAAGGCAGAGAAAATGAACTGTTAGAGCTGTTCATGTGCTGTGTTTTACGTATGATGTCCCTAAGTCCCCAAGGAAAAACTGATACTGGAGAAAACAGGAGAATTTTGGTTTTAGTTGGAATTCTCAGAACATGGGTCTCATCACTTTAAAGGCCAAGAATGTAAACACCTACTCATGAGGAACAGTACCAGCCCCAGGCAGAGTGGCATCTGGCCCTTGGGTGTGACTCATCCTGCTTCTCTTACTCCTTCTGTGCTGCCCCAGCTCTGCCCTTGGCCTGGGTCATCTTTTCCACTGGATTCCCATAGCTTCCTGGCTCTCCTACCTAGTCTAGGCTTTTAATCCATTAATTTGGAACTTGCCTACTCTTTTCCCACTCTTTTAATGATTGTTCTAGCATATCCTTGACATATCAATCTGAAGCTATTCTTTATATTTGTCTTTCTCTTGGACAATGCAAGGAACTTGGAATACTCAAAAAATTATATGTATTGCTTTCATGTATTTTAATTGTATGTAGTTTTAAAAATCCCACAAGACATTGGTGTTATTGCTTTATATAGTTAATGGTCATTTCAATTCACCCATGCATTTACCACCTTATCTGCTCTTCTTTCCTTGCTACATCATAGAGCTTCTAACTGGCATCATTTTCCTTCTTCATGAACGACTCTTTAAAATTTCCTTCAGTTTGTATCTGTTGGAGGCAATTTTATATTTCCATTAGTAGTGTATGAGTGTTCCAATTTTTCCACATCCTCACCAGCACTTGTTGTCCACCTTTCTCATTAGAGCTAACCTAGTGGATGTAAAGTATTATCTCATTGGTGTTTTGATTTGCATTTATTAATGACTAATAATGATGAGTATCTTTCCACATACTTATTGATCATTTGTATAGCTTCTTTGGAGAAATGTTAATTCAAGTCCTTTGACCATTTTTCAATTGGGTTGTTAGACTTTTCATTATTGGGTTGTAAGAATTCCTTATATATTCTAGTGTCAGTCCCCTATCAGATGTAGGATTTGCAGATATTTTTTCCCATTCTGTAGACTGTCTTTTCATTTCCTTGATGATATTATTTGCAACACAAATGTTTTTACTTTTAATGTAATCCAATTCATCTAGTCTTTGTTCTGTCATTTGTGCTTTTAGTATCTTATCTAAAAAGCCACTGCTTAACCCAAGGTCATAAAGAATTTCTCCTATGCTTTCTTCTAAAAGTTTTATAGTTTTAACACTTGTGTTTAGGTCCATGATCTGATTTTAGTTAATGTTTGTAATATGGCATTGTATTAGTCAGGGCTCTTTAGAGAAACCAACAGAATATATCTGTAAATATGAGATTTATAAAGATGTCTCATGCAACTGTGGAAGTGGATGAGTCCAAAATCCCCTGGACAGGCAGTGAAGCTGGCAGCTCCAATGAAGAGTCTGGATGAAATCCACAAGACAGACTTGCTGGCTGAAGAAGCAGTGAAAAAGTCTCTCTTCTTCCTTAAGTCTTCAATTGATTGGATTATCTCATTGGTGGGAGACCCACCTTAGTTGATCACAGATGTAATCAGCTACAGATGCAATCAACTGACTGATGATTTAATATACCAGCCTTCTGGTTTATCAAACAGTCATGAAATATCCTTGCAGCAATAGTGAAGTCAGTGCTTGCCTGACCACAAAACAGGGAATCATCACTGGGCTAGGTTGACACCAGAACCTAACCATTACAGGTGTGATATTGGAGTCCAAATTCATTCTTTTGCATGAGAATATCAACTTACTCCAGCACAATTTGCTAAAAAGATTGCTCTTTCCCCCAATTGTCAAGTTCTAATTATCTTGGAACGCTTGTTGGAAATCAATTGACCAAAGATGTATGGGTTAATTTCTGAATTCTTAATTCTATTCCATTGATCTTTATGTCTATCCTTGTGGTAATACCATGCCATCTTGATTACTGTAACTTTGTAGTAAGTTTTAGAATTGTGGAATGTGAGTCCTCCAACTTTGCTCTTATTTTTAAAGATCATTTTAGCTATTCTAATCCCTTGCATTTCCATGTGAATTTTGAGATCAGCTTGTCAATTTCTGCCCAAAAAAGCCATTGGCATATGCTCCTGGGATTTTAATAAGGATTGTCTTAAATCTATAGATAAACTTGGGGAAACAATATTAAATCTTCTGCTCCAGGAACATGGGATATCTTTCCATTTATATAGATCTTCCTTAATTTCTTTCAGCAATGTGTTGTAGTTTTCAGTAACAAGTGCTGCACTTATGTTATACCTTAGAATGTTATTCTTTTTTTTAATGCTATTGTAAATGGAACTGTTTTGTCAACTGCACTTTCAAAATCGTCATTGCTAATGTATAGAAATGTTATTGATTTTTGTATATTGATTTCATATCCTGCACTCTTGCTGAAAAAGTTTATCTCTACCAGTTTTATAGGGGTCCCTTAGGGTTTTCTATATACCAGTTCATACCATCTATGAATAAAGGTAGTTTTATTTCATACTTTCCAATATGGATGTTTTTTAGTTTTATTTTTCTACATAACTGCCCTGGATAGAATCTCTAGAACAGTGTTAAATAGAGGCATCAAGAACAGATATCCTTGTCTTGTTCCTGGTATTAAGGGGAAAGCATTCAGTACCACTCGTATGGTATACAATACATTGCTGAAATGTTTAAGCTCAGATTTTATCTCCATGAATAAAGTAAAAATAATAGTTTTATTGCCCATATTTAATCATTCTAATATCTCATGTCTCTGTGAATCCATTTATTTTCTGCTGGCTCTGGCTTTTATTTTATCTCTTAGTGTATCTCATTGTTTCTGTTTGTTTTCTAGCATTTTATTTTCTAACTACTTATAGAAATAACCTGAGGCCAAAAGCTGTGTCATCTCCCTTCAGCAAAGAGTTTTCCCTACTACCAGGTACCTGAGGAACTTAGCTATTGTCAACTACAATGACCCACAAAAGTGTAGTCTAACTCCCCATTCCCAGTGTTCATCCCTTTTGATATCCCAATCCTGAGCTAGGACTGTTTCATCAGCTTCCCCACCACTGAAAGATACTGGATTCCAATCTTCGTCTCTGCTGAAAGTATAGCTCTACTTTTCAGCCTTTTCCCTGGGATGGGCATATGCTCTGAGGCAAAAACATCTTTGAATGATGTTGACCTTCTGGGTTTCAACTTCCTGACTCCAACTCTTCTCTATTCCCACACTAACCTGCCAAAAATGTGGCTCTGTCCCTTAGTTGAACACACTCAGGGTTAGAACCAGCTGAGGCTCATCTCTCTGAACTCTCTTCCTCAACCTGATCTCTACCTGTTAATTCTTCACTATTATTTTTCTTCCTTGATGTTTTCAAGATGAGTTTTTTTCTATCTGGCTTTTTTTAGTTGTCTTCAGAAGGAGGTTAATTACCAAAGCCAAAAGATTCAAATTTCCATTTTAGTAATATTGCTCTCCAAATAGTGAATGAGGGGGTGTTTCTCTTGTATACATGTAGTCTGTCTAATTAATAAAGAAGGAAAAACAGGATTTGAATATAATTATTTTGCAGTCCTTCACGAAGTAATGCATTAAGGTATTGGATCAATAACTGCTAATATCATGAAAAGAGGGACAGCTAGATATTACAAGCCTCCTTATAGAAAAACACACCACGTCCTATAAAACAGTCTTCTCCCGACTGGCATTTTACTGCTAGCCAGTCATATTTGAGCTTAAGAAATAAAAGGTTTTCTGGGAGGGAGCTGTACACACACACAAAAAAACAAGTCTTCCCCCCAAATTAAAATTAAATCTGAATTTAATCAAACCACTAGATTCACCCTAATCAGTAGGAAATATTGAGGACAAGTTAAAATATACAGTGGGGATGCAATAAGCAAAATCCGGACCATGAGAAACAACTCAATTTCTTTAACAAATAAACTGAGGGATACTAAGAGGAAGTGGAAGGACCTAGAGATTAAAATAGGTTTGTGAGATATAGCAAGCAATTATGATGCATAGATCTTATTTAGATCCTGATTTTTTAAATTTAAAACCATGCCATTTCTTTCTGAATAATTAAGAATTTGAACACTGTCTCAAAAACACTTGATGAAATTTAAACTATCATTAAATTTTTAAGTGTAATAACACTATTGTGGTTTTATTTATCAACAAATACACACACACGCAAACATATATTATAGTATAATAGTTACAGATGATGGCTGAGATTTGCTTAAAATTAACAATAGAAAGGTGGTTTTAAGTGGATGGAAGCCTGGATGCAGAAGAAAAAAGACTATTGTGTGGGTTGGTGGAGAACAAGAAGGTAGGTAAGAAGATCATTTGGGAGCCTAATGTAGGGTCCAAATGCTGTGACCTGGACTAAGGTATCAGAGCAAGATGGAAAGATTTGAAACATATTTTGGAGATAACCTTGATGGTGAATTGGATGCCTGACCCGGTGAAAGTGAGGAACCAGAGATGGCTTCCAGGTTTCCAGTTGATACTGAGGAAATGCTTTCCCACTTACTAAGATGGAGAAAACTTGATGATGGGAGACAGTTTGGAATGGATGGCTAATCAAGACTTCTGTTGACATTTTGATTTTTGACCTTGAGATGTTTATGAGACATCTCTGAATTTGTCAAGTAGCTATTGTCAGAAATATTACCATTCACAAATATGTCAAGTGATATTGAAATGAAATTTTTCCATGAAAAAAATGATTTTTAAATCTAGGGGAATCAAGAGTGAAGTCAGG
>PVIY010021584.1:0-42239 GCA_004026745.1 Myrmecophaga tridactyla | reverse complement strand
ACCCCCCCGCCCCACACACATGCACACACTTGCCCCACCCCATGGTACAAGTGCCCTTCTCCCACGTCTGGAAGGTGCTCTCAGGTACATCTGTGCCACAGCCTCTGCCCTGTACAAGCAGGCACCCCGACCCCATCCCATCCCGGAACCTACAGGCCCATGCCAGGGCCCTGCCCACCCATCATCACTGATCCCACACATCCCACAAAAATTATGGAACTATTAAACTTTACCACCAAGGAAACCCTGGATACTCTGTCAAATATTAGGGACCCTCAAATTAATAGGCCAAGCCCTTGATCTTGAGGCTTACTCTTGTGAAGCTTATGTATGTAGCTGAGAAGCTTAGCCTACCTATAGGTATGCCTAAGAGTCACCTCCGGAGGACCTGTTTTGTTGTTCAGATGTGACCTCTCTCTCTCTAAGAGGGAGAAAACTCTACAAGTGAAAGTATTGACTTCCCCTCTATGTGGGACATGACATCCAGGGATGGAAGTCTCCCTGGTGGCATGGGAGATGACTCCCAGGGATGAGCCTCGCCCTGGCACCATGGGATCAACAATGCCATCCTGACCAAAAGAGGGAAAAGAAGTGCAACAGATAAGGTGTCAGTGGCTGAGAGAGTTCAAATAGAGTAGAGAGGCTACACTGGAGGTCACTCCAATGCATGCTACCTACCATAACTTGCCAAACCCCAACCCAAACTATTCCTGCCAATCCTAAAGAATACCTATGGCATTATATAAGATTCTGCAAATGTTGCATGCTCTAGGGTAACTCTTCAATACCTACAACCTCCAGATGGGTCCTTGGACCAGATAAGTCCTGAAACACAGAGGGTCCAGCCTCTCCAGAATATCAACTGGTTCCATCCCCCTATCCCATATTATCAATAGCCCCTTCCAGTATGAAAATGTTAGAATGGGCATAGTCCAAATATCCCTAAAGAGTGGGAGAAAGATCAAACGTGATGGTGGAGCTATACAGGGAAGGTCAGATTGAACCTTCCTGGATCATTACACTGTTATTTCTTTTAGCCTCCAGTAACTTAGAGCAGCTAGAAATAAAAACCTAAACTTGTGGAACCCATACCAAACTCTGAAATCTGTTCTACAACTAATTGTTGTGTTGTACTTTGAAATTTATTGCTTTTATGTAATATGTTATTTAAAGAGAAGGAGAAGTATAACAGAGAAGATAGGATGTAACAAAAGAGTATGACTGCTGAATCATTACATTGATATTTCAGTTGGTCTCCAGTGTCTTGGAGCAACTAAAAGAAAAAAACAAAAAAATCATGGAACTGTAATCCATACCAACCTTTGAAATCTGTTCTATAACTACTTGTTAAAATGTACTTGGTAATTTATTCCTTTTTTGTATGTATGTTATATTTCACAATAAAAAAAGTTAAAAAAAAAGGACAAAAATAAATAAATAATAGAGAATTAAGGGGTAAAAAAAAAATTGGGTAGATTGCAATACTAGTGGTCCATGAGAGGGAGGGGTAAAGGATATGCAATGTATGGTATTTTCTTTTTTCTTTTTATTTCTTTTTCTGGAGTGATGCAAGTGTTCTAAAAATGATCACAGTGATGAATACACAACTATGTGATGATATTGTGAGCCACTGATTGTATACTTTGGATGAACTGTATATGCATGAAGATATCTCACTAAAAATGTTTTTAAAAAAAGAAAGGCTGATCTGAGAAGGCACATGGCTGCCATCTGCTGGTCCTTTGGCTCCCGGTTTTAAACTGCTTCCCCAGGGGCAATTTCATTCTGCACCTCCAAATGTTTCTGTCTGTATTAGCTCTGAAGCTTTTTCCTACATGGTTCCCTCTTAAAGGACCTTGAATGGGTGGAGATGCATCTCCATGGAAACCACCTAATCAAAAGGTCCCACCCATGGAAACAACCTAATCAAAAAGATCCCATCAACAATATTGAACCTGGGGTACAGAACAGTTTCAAACTGGCACAAGTAGAAATATAGTTCCTAGCATGTGTCCAGTAAATGTAACACCTGTTATGTTTAACATCTCAAAAACAGGAGATTTCTGGTATTTACTTCCTTCAAGTGACAGGCAGGATGCAACATATTTCAGAATGAAATTATCAAAGAATGAAGAACTTTAGAACTTGATACATGAGGACTTAGAACTGTTCCTTCTGAAAAGATTAAAGCAAAAAGGTTTTATTGACACTAATAAAATCATGTAGCTGAACTAAATCCAGTTCTCCAAATGTGGCAATAGAAGGCTAGTGTCTTTTCCTTATAAAGGCAAATTTTATGAACAAAACAAAAGTAACACAATTTTAACATCATTGAGAAATGAGCAAAATGCTCTGGTGAGAATTCCTTCCTTTAAAGTCTTTCCTTTGCCTATTCTACTAAAAACGCAGATCGATCAGGGTTTTCAGGCTTCTTTTTAAAACCACAACCAGTGTCACAATCATTATACACTGATAGTATTGAACAAACTGCTGCATGCCCTTGATTATGAGATGCTCATTTTTTCATACTTTGAACATTGTGAAATAAGAGTCCATTTTATAATTTGTATGTTCTTTTAATAAGTAGTGTTTTTTTCTCCAAAAGCCAAATGCTTCAATTGCTTCCTCTACCAGCAAAACAGAACTGGGCACCAAGCCTCTTTCTTCCCTTTGCTCCTTACTAAGCAAAGTCTCCCACGGTGCATTTGGCTGGTGGTGTCAAGGAGCATCCTGGCTGCAAGCAAGCCTGGGAACTTGACTTCTAACTTCTATAATAGTAATGCTATCCTCATAAGTTGGGAGATTTTCCCCAGTATATAAAGACTAAAGAAAAGATGATGATATGCACAAATATGGCATGTGTTCAGTACATAGTGAAAGGATACGACTCACTGTATTCATTATTCAGGTTGTGTGAGGGAACTAATATAACTAGGATATATTGCACTACCCCAAACATTCTTTTCCTTTTCAAATATAAAAGCTATTCCAAGTTTATACTTCTAAAGGGAATATCCATACGAGCTAGCTAATAAAAAATTATCACTTACAGACAAAACTACCTTCAGATTCAGTAACTATGCTCTACCCCAAAGGCAGAGAAAACTATAAATGTCTGAGGGTATCATTACAATTGCACATGACTTCATTGGTGCATCTAGCCTCTACCGAAGGCTTACAAACTGAGAGTACAAGGAGGTGGATAAAAGAAGGGGTTTGAACTGCAATCCATTGGATATTTAGATGGCTTGCAGCATATTGATAATTGTGGACAACTAGAACCTCATTGTTTACTTGTGAGAAGTTATATGAGCTCTACTTAAAAGATGAATTGCAAATAGGAAGGATTCCCATTTCCACACCATTCCAATGGGCATCAGCTGCAGTCCTTCTTTGCAGAGAAGAGAAAAATAAAGCCTCCCTCAGCTGTCACTGTTTCTACTTTCCATCTCTTTCTCCCTATGCCCCAGTTTTCAGGTCTGTTCCTACAGAACCATTTTTAAATCTGACAATAACAATGACAAAAGCATAGCAATTACTGATATACCGAAAAGAGAATCTCCATACCACTGGAGGCTCTATTGATGCCCTGACACCCACAGGGCAAGCAACTTTTGTGTATGAAGACTGAATCATAAGATCTCAGAGGGAGAAAAAGACTGCAGAACAATGGAACTCAGCTACTTTCTATTAGATAAATAAGGTTGAGAATATCTAAGTAGATTTTAAGTCTCTGCCTTTCATCAAATGTGGCTACTATTGTTCCCCAAATAAGTTACATGGCAAATGCATTTTTTATCCACACCAGGGACCTGTAATATAAAATACAAATGAATTTGTTTTAAAAAAATTCTCACTTTAATCAATATTGGAAAAAAAACTAGCAAAATGTACTTTGGGGCATGCAGTAAATAAGGGGACACAGTGACTTTAAAGGACTTTTATTCTGAGCTTCTAAGTACAGGCATATGGGAATCTAAGTCACAATCCTTCTTAATGCTATAATGAAGAAGATTCATCTGCATTATGCAGAACAGCTGTTTTGTTCATCTATACTGGCTGTGCTTTACTGCAGTAAATAATATTGAAACAAACTGGAGTCTAGAAATAATAATTCAGATATGATTATCAATTTCAAAGTCTCTGCAAAACTACTCCCTATTGTATCAGCAAATGCTTCTAAAGGTATAAAAAATGTACCATGACAAAGCATTAAAATTCCTAAAGAAGAAAAAACATCCAATTATCTGTGATTTAAGAGACTAAGAGTCACTTAGAAGCTTTCTAAAACTCAGTTTATAAAAAAAAAACAATTGAATTTAAGATAATTCTCATAAATGAAAAAGACAAGCTGAATTTGCATCAAGGCACTGAATTTGGCCTCTTTGTTCTGCCTATGAAAAACAGTTCTAGATTAGACTAGAATGTTAAAATTGCCACCAAGAAGTTAGTGCTCTTGGGCATTCTTCAGTGTCATTATTTTGAAAACTCTATTTCCTTTGTCATTTTTCAAACTTTATCCTAAATATTTATATCATTACATGTACCATACTCTGAAAAATAACAGTGGTATGATTTATTGAAAATTTAATGACATTCAAAAGTAGAGTAAAATAAACATGTGAGAAGGGAATATGCCATCCATATTTCATCAACAAGTAAATTGATTTAACTTCTGTTTATATTTTTTATTTTTTGGTTTTTTATTACTATTGTGTTAGGTGCACGAGTGAAGTCCATAAAACATCTTTAAAATCTGTCGGTGGAATTTATCTGCAATCTATGCAGTTTTTCTGTTGGTCAGAAGGAGAGCTAAAGAGATTTCATCCCATTCCAATACTGGGATTGGAGTAACCAGCAAAAGCATGACTCACACAGGCTCTGATGGAAAGACAATTTACTCACATAGAGAAGACAGGGCAAAGTCAGTTTCACTTGATTCACAGCAGCTCTTGATTCACAGTCAAAACAAAGAAATGCTCTAAGCACAGCATCTCCCTCTTGTGTTCATGATCTGCTGGAGTGGAGGGACCTTGCTCCCTCCCTATCAGGGACAGATAAGCCACTGAGGTGTGAGCTGAATGTCACAAAACATGCCCACCAGAGTCAGACACTCTCTCTAGTGAATGTTTACATATCCTCGGGACAATAGGAGAAAGAATGCACCAGTAGTCACCTTACCTACCCAATGGTTTGTTTTTTTCTGCCATGCTGACACACATGGTCCTGAGCAGAGGATGTATTTGTGAGTCCGTGTGGAAGACAGCAGGCTGCAGTAGGACTGCCCCATACCGCATTTTCTCTAAGTCCTGAACTTCGAGGTAGCACAAACTGATCTTTTGCCATTACCACTTTCTTTGAATTCCTTGGCAAAGGAGTGAACTGTAAATGTCCTAATGTTGGAGAGCTCTTTTCATTATCTTTTTTTTTCTTTTGGTGAAAAAGTAACCCACACTTCACAAAGAATTCAGGATGGATTTATGGAGAAAGACAAATTACGTCCATCATCACTGACCTATTAAAATGCAATAACACTGGAACCTAAGCCTAAGAAGCAAAGAATTCCCAACCACCACTGGTGTTATTTTTTTCCTGCAGGGTTTCTAGTGCTCCTACATTTTGGTTTGTTTTTTTTTTTTTTTTGTCCTTCTTTCACTTTTTCGGTTATTAAAGATGTTGGGGAAACCACAATCTAGTCTCTGTGCTGCTCAAAAATTAAATAGAAAAGATCTTACTACGTTTTAAGGACTTTTATAACAAATGATGAAAAAATAATTGCACTAGAAGAAAATAAAAACATAGATGGCAGAAGA
This sequence comes from Myrmecophaga tridactyla, assembly GCA_004026745.1. Classification (NCBI taxonomy): domain Eukaryota; kingdom Metazoa; phylum Chordata; class Mammalia; order Pilosa; family Myrmecophagidae; genus Myrmecophaga; species Myrmecophaga tridactyla. The sequence goes on along the minus strand of PVIY010021584.1, from coordinate 36,426 downwards.
CTATTCACTGCAGAGTTAACAGTGGATATCTCTGAATGGAGGGAATATATTTATTTTTATTTTCTTTTGATTTGGAACTATTTCCAATTTTTCAACAAAAAGCATGTATTGCTTTTGTAATAAGAATAAATGGTAAATGTCACATTTAATTTTAAAAACATGCAGCCAGAATTCGTACAGCAGAATTATAGAGGTCCTTATTCTTTTTATTCAATCCGGTGATTCTCAGGATGATTAGAATTCAGGAGATACTGTTCACAAATATAGAAAAATAGGCTGGAAGTAAATACAGTATTGTGGTTAAACTCGTGGGCTTTGAGTTAAGGCGGAATTATTTTAGAACAGAAGCTCTGCCACCGACTGCGTATGTTTAGTCCAGTTTCCTGAATTATCTCAGCTTTCATTTTCTCTCGTATAAAATGCGGCTGAGGATAGATACATGCTTCACAGAGTTCAAGGATGAATGAGGATCAAATGGGGAATGTACCACAGGGCCTGCAATGTAATACGGGCTTACTAAATAATAATATAATAATGATAACAATAATACCCACAATGGCATTGTCTAAAATTTGTAGTGTCCATACAATTTCTCAGGCCCTATTCTACATGTGTCCACAATTTACCTTGTTGAATTGTCACAACCACACTATATGAAGTAGATGGCGCTCTTTCCATTTTATAGTTGACGAAACGGAGGTACAGGAAGGCATAAGGGCACAAAAAAAATCCCTGAGCTCATAAATATTATGCTACACTATGTCTCATTAGCTTTTCATTCTTAAATATTAATCATAATGAGTTGAATCTATTGATTTTGTTCATAGAATCTTTTTGGATCGTGTAAGGTATTTCAGAAGCCCAGAAGTATGGAAATCCTCCAGCTCTAAATTTTGTATTAAGGGAAACATACTTCAAAGCCTATCAATGAAAAGTAATAAAAAGGGAAGTTAATTGGAAAGGACAAAGCTGTGATTGATTCCCTTGAGCACATCAGCTTTACTTCTCAGAGCATCTGGGAGTGGGGTTTGTCCCAATTAAGGAAACAAAACATCTTAGGATATTCCATGGTCCTTCCATGTGGCATGATGGGAGATCAGCAGTGTTTTGCCTTTAATACTCTCAACAAATTTTCCTTCTTTCCAGAGTCCCAGAATGCTTCAACAGCCTTACTGGTATTTTCTCTTGCAAGAAATACAGTGGGAAAGATGGATAATAAGCCTTCCAGAAATATCTGTTTTTCTTGAGGATAAATGATGACGTTCTTTAGAATTTGCACTTTCCCTTTGCTAGGAATAAATAACCCCTCACCTAATATTCTAAATCATGATCTCTGAACTACTTCAGTCAAATTCTTGTGAAATATTAAAGAAAATAATCTGATCGCATTAAGAAACACCTAATGACATAGTTTACTGTAAATACACATAGATAATTTTTCTTGGATCATATGAGGAACACAGTCATCCTTTGCATCAAGTGGGTGCGTTGACCTGCTGTTTGCCCCTATAATGCAGAGCCTAATTTCAAGTTTTCTGGAAGCATGTATAATTTATTTACAAGGGCCTCAAGACAGCTTGTATCCACATAAGAGAGCAGTATAATGATGATCACTGATGGCAAGGGGTTCTTTTATGAATTGCAAAACACTGATACTTTGTTTTAATTTATTCCTCCCTCTCGGAATCTAGATGGTGATTGAATCCATAAGCTTATTCTATTCTCTGGGCAAGTGACATGCTGATTTATAAGGTGTAAAACTTTTAGTCAGTTTTGTTCTCACCATGTCATTAATCAAAATTTAGAACGAGATAGCTTAGACTGGGGCCAGAACTCCTGGAATCTAGTCAGAGCTTTGCTACTATCAAGATCTTAGTGAGTTTACATTTCTGGGCCTCAGTTTTCTTAACTGCAAAATAAGGTTAAACAGATGATTTCCATGAGTCTTTTCCAGCTCTAAAATCCTATGGTCTCTTTTAAAAGATGTTTAGTTTTATGTATTTTGGTTCATAAAATGAGAAAATTGTGAAGCCAACCTGACTCATCAAAAGTACAAAAACATTACATTTTAATTGTTCAGAATAAAACAATCAAACTTGATCAGTAATAATTATTTTGTTTTTTTAGGAAAATTGTCCTTCCTACAAAATACTGACTGTTTTATATAATTGCTTTAAAGCAATATATTATACATATGGACACACATCAAAAATTGCATTTATTGTCCAATTAATTGGACAATTGCAATTAATTGTCCAAGAGAATGGCTTCTTACCATCTGCTTTTATCCACCTTTCATTTTTAAGTATTCAGATAGTCATTCGGTTCAATAAGCATCTCATAAGCATTTCTTGAGCATTACTATGTGTCATGAATGTGCTAGATGGTTTACCATTTACATTGTCCATTTAACTCTAATAGAATCCTGAGGGGTAGAAGACTGAGTACATGAGAAGTTACATCTGGCCCAAGACCAAGAGCTAATAAGTGGAATACAAAGACATGCTCAAGTCCTAGCACCAGGTTCTGTCAGTATGAACTCATTGGTAAATAGAACCTTATAAGTAGAGGAACTTTGGATGCTGTCAGTTAGGAGAAGCCAAAGAAGGAGAGAGCCCGAGGTGCAGAGGCAGAGCCAAGGAACCCCAAGGATTGCCAACGAACCAGCACCAGAACATTAAAGACTATGGGAGACTTCAGGAGAAATCATGGCCTACTTGACTTGGGATTTCTAGCCCAGCAAGAAACACCAGGGAAGGAAGAGAATAAGGATGAATGGGGTCCTTATGTCCCTCTGCCCTCCCTTTAGGTTCACATGAGGATGACTGTATCCCTCAACCATAGCGCGGTGTGCCACTCAAGTCATTCTTCCCTGTAATTCTTTCCTTACAGGTCTGTTTATGGTCATTTTCACTACCCTTGTGGGCCATCGTGGTAACAGCTCTAGCATACTGCACTTGCGGTTTCTCTACCTTATTTATTAAACCATCCTCATATTATCCTAATTGAAGTATGCCATCTCTTTCTTGCTAACACCTGAAGTCACCAAATCTCTTTCCATCATGCATGCCATTTCACAAGTGAGCATATAAAAACTGTTTGATTTAATCAAGTAGTTGAAATCAAATCTCCTCCAATAGGGACAACAAGAGTTTGTATTAGAAAGATACTGTTGTTGTTCTATTCCTATATGTCTTGGTCAGGTTCATGTGTCAACTTGGCCAAGTGTTGGTACCTGTTTGTCTGGTTGGGCAAATGCTGGCCTGTCTGTTGTAATGAGGACATTTCATAGAATTGAATCATGAGCATGTCAGCCACATCCACAGCTGATTCCATTTGTAATCAGCCAAGGAGAGTGTCTGCAATGAGTGATGCTCAATCTAATCACTGGAAGCCTTTTAAGGAGGATTCAGAAGAGACAGGTTCTCTTCCTGCTTCGGCCAGCGAGCCTCTCCTGTGGAGTTCGTCCAGACCCTCCATCGGAGTCATCGGCTTCACAGCCTGCCCTGAAGATGCTGGACTCTGTGTTCCCATGGTTACGTGAGACACTTTCATAAATTTTATATTTGAGTGTTCCCTGTTGATTCTGTTTCTCTAGAGAACCTTAACTAATACATCTTGTTACCAGGAGTGGCTCTTAAGAAACAGAATCTTAAAAATGGGTTTTTATGAATGGTTTTCTACTCTGACTAGACTCAAAGGCACTAAAGACTCTGATTCCCATAATCAGAATGACACTCCCAATCCATGGAGTGAGTTGGCAAAAGAGTCAAAATATCACCATTCGATTCTCCTAATGCTTCACTTCTACGAAGTCAGGCTCTGGGGGATAATGTCTTTGACACCTTTATGGAGTTTTGTGGAAATAAGAGGTATAGAGATGTTTGCTGGTTGTTGTTAGATACACTGGATACATTAAGGAGTGAAAAGGATGAACTTAAGCCTTCAAACAAGAAACTTAAGCGCCATCTGACAGATATAGAAATTTCTATGAGTATCCTGAAGGAAAAATCTTATTTCCTGTAGCTGTAGATTTGAGATCTTTGAAAATCAATCTCACAATCTTATTGTTAGAGTAGCAACTTTACAATGTAAACTGAAATCTCAGTGTTGCATGGTGTCTGCCGTTAAAGTGAAGGTATTGATTGGAAAGGAGTGGGACCCTGAAAAATGGGATGGTGACATAGGGATTGATAATGATGCCGGGGGTGGGGTTGAAACCCTAGGTCATGTTGAGTCTTCTCTAGATAACCCTGTAATAGTCTGCCCTGAGGACAATAGCTGCCCAACGTCCAGCCTGCCTTGAGGAGTTGGCCTCCCAACTTCCTCCTGAAGGGATTAGCCCTAGTGTGATTAATCCTGTTTCACCAGATGAAACTGCAAATGAATGCCCTGAAGCAAATGACTTGGAAGATATTTCTAATTCTTTTCATGTCCCATCTCCACCACCCCTCATTTCTTCCAGACCTATAAGTAGACTAAAGTCCCAGCAGGCCCCTAAAGGTAAGGTACAAAGGATCACACGTGAGAAGGCACATTATACTCCAAAAGAACTGTGTGAGTTTTCTAATTTATATAGACAGAAATCAGGGGAATATGTATGGCAATGGATTTTGAGGGTGTGGGATAATGGTGGGAGGAATATAAGGCTGGATCAGGCTGAATTTATTGATATGGGCCCACTAAGCAGAGATTCTGCATTCAACGTTATAGCTTGAGGGCTTAGAAAAGGTATTAACAGTTTGTTTGGATGTTTGGCTGAAACGTATCAAAAGGTGACCGACATTACCTGAGGTTGAAATGCCAGAACTACCCTGGTATAATGTAGACGTGGGGATCCAGAGGCTTAGAGAGATTGGAAGGTTAAAGTGGATTTATCATGCAAAGCCTGTTTTTATACCAGGAATGTCCGGAGGATGCACCTTTTACCAGAACAATGAGAAATAAATTTGTGAGACTAGTGCCATCATCCCTGAAGAGCTCTGTAGTTGCACTTCTCTATAGGTCAGATATTACTGTAGGGACTGCTGTCACTGAGCTGAAATCCTTAAACACAATGGGGATGACCAGATCCTGAGTTGGCAGAAGCCAGGTGGCAGCACTTAATCAACAAAGAAATGGTAGATGTGGCTATTATAATAGACAGCAAACTCAAAGCAGGAGTCAAAATTATGTGACATGCTGAGATTTGTGGCATTGGCTAGTAAATCATGGGGTACCTAGAAATACACTACAAGGGCAGTCTACTAAATTCTTGTTTGAGCTGTATAAACTAAAAAGTTCTAGGTCAAGTGAACAGTTCTAGGTCAAGTGAACAGAAGTCTAACCTGAATTACAAAAACACAGAGTCACGGCCCCTTAATCAATTTCCAGACTTGAAACAGTTTACAGACCCAGAGCCCCTTGAATGAAGGGGAGGCCTGGTCCCTTTGGGGGACAGCCCTGTTACACTGCCACAAATTTATACTGTTACTCTTCCTCCAAGCCTTCCCCAAGGACACTGATGGCCTTTTACCAGGGTAACTGTGCATTGGGGAAAAGGAAATGATCAGATATTTAGGGGATTATCAGACACTGGTTCAGATGTGACATTAATTCCAGGGTACCCAAAATGTCACTCTGGTCCACCAGTCAGAGTGGGGGCTTATTGAGGCAAGGTGATCAATGGAGTTTAGCTCAGGCCTGTCTCACAGTGGGTCCAGTGGGCCCCCGGACCCATTCTGTAGTTATTTCCCCAATTCCAGAATGTATAATTGGAATAGACAGAATCCCCACGTTTGTTCTCTAACTCGTGCAGTGAGGGCTATTATGGTGGGAAAGGCCAAGTGGAAGCCACTAGAACTGCCCCTACCTAACAAAATAGTAAATCAGAAGCAATAACAGATTCCTGGAGGGATTGCAGAGATTACTGGCACTCTTAAGGACTTGAAGGATGCAGGGGTGGGATTCCCACCACATCCCCATTCAACTCTCCTATTTGGCCTGTGCAGAAAACAGATGGGTCTTGGAGGATGACAGTGGATTATCATAAGCTCAACCAGCTGGTAACTCCAATTACAGCTGCTGTTCCAGATGTGGTATCATTGCTTGAGCAAATCAATACATCCTCTGGTATCTGGTATGCAGCTATTGATCTGGCAAATGCTTTTTTCTCAATAGCTGTTAGTAATGACCACCAGAAACAGTTTGCTTTCAGCTGGCAAGGTCAGCAATAACTTTCACTGTCCTACCTCAGGGGTATATCAACTCTCCAGCCCTATGTCATAACCTTGTCCACAGGGACTGTGATTGTTTCTCCCTCTCACAAGACATCATATTAGTCCATTATATTGAAGATATTATACTAGTGAGCAAGGAGTAGCAACTACTCTAGATTTACTGGTAAGGCATTTGCGTGTCAGAGGATGGGAGATAAATCCAACAAAAACACAGGGGCCTTCCACCTCAGTGAAATTTCTAGGTGTCCAGTGGTGTGGGGCATGTCAAGATATCCTTTCAAAGGTGAAGGATAAGTTGCTGCATCTGGCCCCTCCTATGACCAAAAAAGAGGCACAATGCCTAGTTGGTCTTTTTGGATTTTGGCGACAACATATTCCTCATTTGGGTGTGCTACTCCAGCCCATTTATCAAGTGACCAGAAAAGCTGCTAATTTTGAGTGGGGACCTGAGCAAGAGGAGGCTCTGTGACAGGTTCAGGCTGCTGGACAAGCTGCTCTGCCACTTGGGCCATATGATCCAGCAGATCCAATGGTGCTGGAAGTGTCAGTGACAAATAGAGATGCTATTTGGAGCCTTTGGCAGGCTCCTATAGGAGAATCACAATGCAGACCCTTAGGATTTTGGAGCAAAGCCTTACCATCTGCTGCAGATAACTACTCTCTTTTTGAGAAACAGCTTTTGGCCTGCTACTGAGCCTTAGTAGAGACTGAACACTTAACCATGGGCCATCAAGTTACCATGAGACCTGAGTTTCCTACCATGAGCTGGGTGCTGTCTGACCTACCAAGCCATAAAGTTGGGCATGCACAGCAGCACCCTTTTGTAAAATGGAAATGTTATATACAAGATAGAGCCAGAGCAGGTCCTGAAGGCACAAGTAAGTTACATGAGGAAGTAACCCAAATGCCCATGGTCTCATCTTCTGCCATATTACCTTCTCTTTCCCAGACCAGAGTTGTGGCCTCTTGGGGAGTTCCTTACAGTGAGTTGACTGAGGAAGAAAAAACTCAGGCCTGGTTTACAAATGGTTCAACACAACATGCAGGAACCACCCAAAAGTGGACAGCTGCAGCATTACAACCCCTTTCTGGGGTGTCCTTGAAGGACGCTGGTGAGGGGAAATCCTCCCAGTGGGCAGAACTTCGAGCAGTGCACCTGGTTGTTCATTTTGCTTGGAAGAAGAACTGGCCAGAGATGCATTTATATACTGACTCACGGGCTGTTGATGATGGGACTTGGGAAGACCATAATTGGAAAATTGGTGACAAAGAGGTCTGGGGAAGAAATATGTGGATAGACCTTTCTGAATGGGCTAAAAGCATGAACATATTTGTGTCCCATGTGAATGCACACCAGAGGGTGACATCAGCAGAGGAAGGTTTTAATAATCAAGTGGCTAAGATCACCCGTTCTGTGGATACCAGTCAGCCTCTTTCCCCAGCAACTCCTGTCATTGCCCAATGGGCTCATGAACAAAGTGGTCATGGTGGTAGAGATGGAGGTAATGCATGGGCTCAGCAACATGGACTTTCACTCACCAAGGCTGACTTGGCTACAGCCACTGCTGAGTGCCCAATCTGCCAGCAGCAGAGACCCACACTCAGCCCCCGCTATGGCACAATTCCCCAAGGGGACCAGCCAGCTACATGGTGGCAGGTTGATTACATTGGACCGCTCCCTTCATGGAAGGGGCAACAATTTGTTCTAACTGGAATAGACACATACTCTGGATATGGGTTTGCTTTCCAAAACTACCATCGTGGCCTTACAGAATGACTTATCCATCATCATGGTATTCCACACAGCATTGCTTCTGATCAAGGAACACACTTCACAGTAAATGAAGTGTGGGAATGGGCACATGCTCATGGAATTCTCTGGTCTTACGATGTTGCCCATCATCCAGAAGCAGCTGGATTGATAGAATGGTGGAATGGCCTTTTGAAAACTCAATTACGGTGCCAACTAGGTGGCAATACCTTGAAGGGCTGGGGTAATGTTTTCCAGGAAGCTGTGTATGCTCTGAATCAGCATCCACTGTATGGTGCTGTTTCTCCTATAGCCAGGATCCATGGGTCCAGGAACCAAGGGATGGAAATGGGAGTGGTACCACTCACTGTTACACCTAGTGATCCACTAGGAAAATTTTTGCTTCCTGTCCCTGCGACCCTGAACTCTGCTGGCCTACAGGTTTTAGTTCCAAAAGAGGGAGTTCCACCAGGAGAAACAACAATGATTCCATTGAACTGGAATCTAAGACTGCCACCTGGTCACTTTGGGCTACTCATACCCCTGGATTAACAAGCCAAGAAGGGGATTACATTATTGTCTGGGATGATTGACCCTGACTGTCAGGGTAAAATAGGACTGCAACTACACAATGGAGGTAAAGAAGTGTTTTCTTGGAATATTGGAGATCACCTAGGGTGTCTCTTAGTACTACCATGCCCTGTGATTAAAATCAGTGGAAAACTGCAACAACACAATCCAGGCAGGACTACCAATGGCTCGGAAATTTCAGGTATGAAGACTTGGGTCACTCCACCAGGCAAAGAACCGGCCAGCTGAAGTGTTTGCTGAGGGTAAAGGGAACATGGAATGGGTAGTGGAAGAAGGTAGTGATAAATATGAACTACAACCATGTGATCAGTTACAGAAATTAGGACTGTAATGCTGTTTTGTTCATGTTATACTATTTAAGTTCTAAAATATCAAGTTTAAGAATAAAGTAGTACCCAAGGACTTGCATCCTATTCTGGAGAGATTTAATGTGTGCAGGACAGTTGAGTATTGTTAGGTGAAAGAAAAAAGTGTGTTTTATTGTTTTTTATTTAGAAAATAGGTATGGTTTAAGGTAATATGTATAGCTGCCAAGTTGACAAGGGATGGACTGTCATGGTCAGGTTCATGTGTCAACTTGGCCAAGCAGTGGTACCTGTTTGTCTGGTTGGGCAAAATGCTGGCCTGTCTGTTGAGATGAGGGCATTTCATAGAATTAAATCATGATCATGTCAGTTGCATCCACAGCTGGTTCCATTTGTAATCAGCCAAGGGGAGTGTCTTCTGCAATGAGTGATGTTTAATTTAATCACTGGAAACCTTTTAGGGAGGATTCAGAAGAGACAGGCTCTCTTCCTGCTTGGCCAGCAAGCCTCTCCTGTGGAGTTCGTCCAGACCCTCCATCAGAATCGTCAACTTCACAGCCTGCCCTGCGGATTTTGGACTCTGCACTCCCACGGTTACATGAAACACTTTTATAAATTTTTTATTTGCGAGGGTTTCCTGTTGATTCTGTTTCTCTAGAGAACCCTAACTAATTCACTATATTTCTCTTATCAATTAAAAACTTGAAATTAGTGAGGATATAAGATTCAGGGAAGATAAAAGTTCTATTATTTGGTACTGGTATAAAGATAGATATATTGATCAATGGTATCAAATTGAGAATTCAAAAATAGACCTCCTGTGCCCGAGGACCCGGGTTTGATTCCTGGTGCCTGCCCATGTAAAAATAAATAAATAAATAAAATAAAAACAAAAATAGACCTCCACAATATGGTCAACTGATTTTTTTTTCATATGGGCAGGCACCGGGAACTGAACCTGGGTCTCCAGCATGGCAGGCAAGAAATCTGCCACTAAGCCATCGTCACACTGTTCTCAACTGATTTTTAACAAGGCTGCCAAATCCACTCAGTTGAGACAGAACCATCTTGTCAACAAATGGTGCTGGGAGAACTGGATTTCCATATCCAAAAGAACGAAAGAGAACCCCTATCTCACACCACATACAAAAATTAAAATGGATGAAAGAATAAAATATAACATCTAGGACCTTAGAACTACTAGAGGAAAATATCTTCCAGGTCTCAAGATCTTGTGGTAAGAGGTGGTTTCTTAGACTTTATACCCAAAGCACAAGCCAACAATGAAAGAAGATATAAATAAACAGGAACTCCTCAAAATTAAATACTTTTCTGCTTCAAAAGATTGTGTCAAGAAAAAAGTGAACAGGGCGGGCCATGGTGGCTCAGCAGGCAAGAATGCTTGCCTGCCATGACAGAGGACCTGGGTTTGATTCCCGGTGCCTGCCCATGTAAAAAAAAAAAGGAAAAAAGTAAACAGGCAGACTACTTAATGGAAGAAAATAATTTGGAAACCACATATCCAATAAGGGTTTAATATCCAGAATATATAGAGTAATCCTACAGCTCAACAACAAAAGGACAACCCAATTTTTAAAAAATGTGCAAACACTTGAATAGACACTTTTCCAAAGAGGAAATACAAATGGTTAAAAAGCAAGTGAAAAGATGCTCAACTTCACTATTAGGGAAATGCAAATAAAAGTCACAATGTGATATCATTTCACACCTACTAGAATGGCCACTATATAAAAAAAAAAACAGAAAACTGCAAGTGCTGAAGAGCATGTGGAGAAATAGGAACAGTTATTCACTACTAGTAGGGATGTAAAATGGTGCAGCCCCTGTGGAAAGCAGTTTGGCAGTTCCTCAGGAAGCTTACCATAAGATTCAGCAATCCCCCTACTAGGTATAAACTCAGAAGATCTGAAAGCAGGGATGCAAACATACATTTCCACACTATGTTCATAGCAGCATTATTCACAATTGCCAAAAGATAAAACAAACCATGTGTCCATCAACAGATGAATGGACAAACAAAATGTGGCATACACATATCATGGAATATTATTCATCAGTAAGGAGTGGAGTCCTGATGCATGCAACAACATGGATGAACCTTGAAGACATTGTGTTGAGTCAAATAAGCCACACAAAAGGTCAAATATTCCATGGTGTCACTAATATAAACTAATTATAATGAGCAAACTCTTGAAGTTAAAATCTAGAGTATAGGTTACCAGGAGATAGAATGAGGGTAGAGAATAGGAAGCTGATACTCAAAATTGTACAGAATTTTTAATCAGGTTGATTGTAAATGTTTGGAAACCGATAGAGGTGATGGTAGCACATTACTGTGAGTGTAATTAATACTGCTGAATTATGGGTGTGATTATTGTTGAAAGAGGAATTTTAGTGTTGTGTATGACACTAGAAGGAAAGCTAGAGGATAAAATATGGGACTGTATAACACAGTGAACCCTGTTGTTGATTATGACTGTGGTTAATTGTACATATATAAGAATGTCCTTTCATGAACTAAAACAAATGTACATCACTATTGGAAGTGTTAATAATGGTACTATTTTTATTTATATATAAATATTTATTTATATAGGAAAAAATACAACTATGCAAATTATGGTCTATAAATTAATGATAAAATTATAATATTCTTTTATAAATTGTAGCAAAGGTACTATACCAATGATGGGCATCAATAATAGGGGGTTATTAGGAATATAGAATTTTTCTTTTTGGAGCAATGAGAATGTTCTCAAATTGATTGTGGTGATGAATGCACAACTTTGTGGTCATACCAAGAGACATTGATTGTACACTTCAGATGGATTGTATGGTGTGAGAATCAAACGTCTAAAAAAATTCTATTACTGCCTTGGTAAGTTTTGCATAAGAATGATTCTAACAAATCTAACTCACATAGGACTGAACAACAGACCTACTATTGCCATCCATAATTAGAGGAAAATATTCATGACACACTACGTCTTCAACTGCCCATACTTCAAGGCATGGACTAGAAAAGGAAACTTGAAAGGGAATTACATAAAGGAATTATGTCACCTCACAAAAGAAGCACACTAACTTTAATACTATCATTTATGTTATCTGGAGATTAATTCTATTTAAATTCTCTTGTTTCTGAAAAAAAAAGGAGGCGGGAAGAATTTGTTGATTATACCAAAAATACAATTCTCAAACTATGAGTGTTCTAACATCCAGGCTAAAGAAGATGGAGACACCTGTTTACCACCCTCCTTGTTTGAGGCAATTTGGTAATCAGCCACAAGGTGCTAGAATTTCTGGTCATGAAGCAAACAAGGGCTGATTAATCTAAATGTTGATGCACTAACTGAAAAGACTAGCTTAAGCATTGACTATGCATTCCTAACCTGGGGTCCTTTGACCTGGGATTTCAAGGCTGGGTTTCTGGGAATTTTTGGAAACACTGAGATATATATATATAGAAAAGCTTAGGTGTATGTGCTCTTGACTGGAGAGAAAACTTCACAACTTTAATCAGATACTCACAGAGGCCTAAACCAAAGTTAATAGGGACAAAAAGGCAATATGTCTGCTTCATCAGACCAGAGAATATAGAGGAGAATACAGATTACTTAAATATAACTCTGATTCCATATACTCATCCAGAAACCTTCTGATTTTTTGTCTTAATTTTTCACATTAGCTTTTGGGAAGATGTATGACCTAACATCAATTATTACTTTTGCTAAAGATAAATTTAATGGTTTTGAAATAGATGTTTTTATATATTTTTCTCAAGGCTTGGGTTCCCATGAGTAAGTTATTGATAGAAATTCTAGACCTACAGGACTGGAAGACTGGACCCAGGAACACAAGAACAAAATAAACCTCTTGATGTCCTTGAGATCTTTTCTGACCATTAACCATATCCCAAAACCCCATGGCTCCCCACTGCCAGAAGTTTAATCTGAACATTTGAATATGCCAGCACTGAAAATCATAAAAGTTCACATACTCTGGTACTTCTTATCCTTATACATGTACTACTTTTTTCTCACCAGGGAACCAGCAGTGAGCAATTTCATCACTATAAAATAAACTTATTTTCCTTTGAAAAAATAGAGGTCCTGAGGATATAATAGGGAATAACATTTGTTCAGAGGAAACAAGGTAATCATTGCTCCTTTCCACCCAGATCAGTGGACTTTATTATTTTGTACTATGTGGTAGGATGTAATGATATATTTGGCCAGCTTTTTTCCCCCAAAGAGTTATTGATGTGGATTTTAAGAAGTTATATTTTTCCATTATTGTGTTCACATAAAGGAGTGCTCTCTTCAAAGGAACTATGCTGGAAAGAAAACCATTATGGTGCTGTAATAAATGTCCTTCACCAAATGTAGGATGGAAGCTAAGGCTACAATTCCAATTCTCTTATGTATAGCTGGAAAGGATTTTGTATCCTTTCCCATATATTTCCCATCACTAAATGCACAGGATGGCTGCCTTTCACAAAATTTTACCCAACAGGAGATCCCTTTTTAATAGTCCCCTTCTATAGCTTTAATGTTTCTATTAAAATATCTCCCAAAATCATCACCCATGCCTTCCTATTGACCAAATAAATTGATCACACTGATCACTTATCTTTATCATACTGAAATTGCTTCCACCACTTGACACTGATCACTCCCTCTTTCAAAACTCCATCTTCATGGTCATTAATTCCTATGACTATCGTGAGCTGGTCTCCTCCTCCCTCTCCACTCATTCTCCTCCCTCTCCACTGCTGATGATTCTGCCTCCACCCTCCTCTTACATCTTATGTTCTCCAAAGTTCCTCCCCTGATAGTTTTCTCACTAAGAAACCTCACCCACCCCTTGGGTGCTTCATTCCAGACTGGTCTCCTAAGTATCTAGATCCAGTGCCAGCCAGGGATCCCTACACTGGCACTTCAGCCTTTTCTGTCAAAAATGGGACTCATTATTCTCATCTCCCCCTAGCCAATCTAGTTCCTCCTTCTGTAACCTCTCCTTTAACCGTACTTAGATTAATTTATCACCATCCACCATACAATCATTCAAACCAGAAGGTGACTAATTCGGAGACAGTTACACAAGCAGTAACATTTGAGCCTGATCCTAATGAATAAATAGAAGTGTACAACTTGAAAAGGGCATGAAAGAACATTCCAAGAATGAAACAATATTTTTAAAAAGTCATGGAATTGAGCCCATTTCTTTATGTGCTATTTAAAGTTCATTTTTCTTTTAAAACAGGACAAAGATAAAAAAAAAATCACTGAGACATGAAACAGTATGATGTGTTTAGGGACAGATAAGAAAATGTGTTGAGCTGGATTAAAGGAAGTATAGTCAAAACTGACAGAAGTAAATTAGGGTAAGGTTGTGAAAGAGCTTGTGTATTATGCTAAGTCTTTGTACTTATCCCGTAAGTAATAGATAGTCTCCTGTAATCCTCAGGAGATTGTATTTTTTAGCAATTCCTTGATGCCTTCACAATGCCTCCCCTGGCTTCCAAATTTCCATAATTTCTGGCCGGGGCCATTCTCAGGAAACTTCTAACTACCAATGAGTCATGTAGTATCTGTTGCTTAAGGTTCATGGGGCTACATTAGCATAGTACATGGCCCCTAGCCTTATTATCATTCTTAATAAGAACATTATAGAGAATATTATGTGTTAAACATCCTTTCTCCATCTTTTAGTCAATTTTCCTGTTGAAGAATTACCCTTCTCCCACTGGCATGGTGTGCGTCAAGTGGAGGTGACTCTTACTCCAGGCCTAGCATCCTTTCCCCAGCCAACTGGGCTACTCCATCGTTCTGGCCACAGTAACTCTTCAGGGAGAGAAATTATTCAATTAAGGTGAATGGCAGGCTCAGCGACTTTCTTTGAATTTTTGAGGGAGATGCTCTCTTTTTCATTGTATTTGAACTTGGGAAGGTGTAAAAGTGGATCAATTGTCAACCAGTTTATCCCCACTGAGAACTTAAAGATGATCTCAGCATGAAGGGGAACAAAAACAAAAGATGTCCATCATTTTCTACTGAATGTTGTAGGAGATACAACACAGGAAATGCATGGCCCTAATTACAATAAGCTTAAAATATATTTGTGAAGATATCATAATAACTGTAGGAATAATACTCAAGTAAATGAAGAAAATTGGGAAACGAACTTCTCCTATCTTTCCCAGCATTATAGGAAGTCAAGAAAACAAGACAGGAGAGTTTGTCACTTCTTTCCAATGAGACAGGTAGAAGAACTTGCCCAACTGCTCAAACTTGAGAAAGTATGGTATTCTGGCTTTCTTTGACTCAATTTTTTTTTATCTCTCTACCTATAGGCTCATATTCTTGAATACTAATGTGGTAAATTATTGTTACCCTCACTCTACTCTGGTTTTATTGTTAATTGTCTTAAAATCAGCCTTTTCTGTAGAAAAAACAAGTATGGCATGCTAATTTTAGAACAGCTTGACAGGCAAAAGAAAGTGAGTCTGAGAAATGATCACATGATGGAAATGCTATCCAGGGATGGTAATGGAACAAAGACACTTAAGAAAACTGAAAATCAGGCTGACTGACTGAGATTGAAGAACAAAGAGAGAATTTAAGGAAATTTGGGCAGATCAGAGTGTAAAATACCAGTAACTAAAACTGTACAGGCATAGAGAAAGCACCCTAAAGGAGAGATTTTCTTTATATTTTTATCATGCTGAGTAGAATCTCAGTGAGAAAAATATGAACTGGAGTTCAAACCATGTGAATTTAAGGAGTGGGCTGAGACTTCAGGACAGATCTGGCAGATGAGAGGACTGTAAAAGGCTCAGCCTGTAAAAGCCCATCACGGTTTCTATGTGGCTCGTCCTGGATTGAGTTATGAGGCCATCTGCTTGTAATGCTTGTTCCGTGTGTGGTTTGTGCCCAGAAATCTCCATGCCTTCTAGCAAAGTCATTTTTACACTGTACCTGATGAGCAAAGCATGTGTAGGAGCTAAATACACTACAGGAAATAGGAACTGGTAGGCATTAGAAAGGTCTTGACCTTGCGACAAGGCAGCTACAAACTCTAAAGGAGGTAGAACCAAAAGGCTAAGGGCAGTGGAATGCTGAGGAACCTACTAGAAGTAATTCCTTAGACCCGTTATATCACACCATGGTAGGCAGCAGCGTCTGTTTTGGGTTGCTTTGGAGGAAGACAGAAACACAGTGGTATCATTCTTTGTCTTTTAAATATGTTTATTTTCTTCAGTGTAGAGCTAAAGGAAGTAAAGCTAAAATGATTTTGGAAAACTCTAACAGGGTACCCCATTGCCAGCTGGATAAAGCCCAAATTATTTAGTATGATCCTTTACAACCTGACCCTAATATATGTTGCCACCGACCTCATTTCATGCCATTTACTAATATACATAACCAAATTTTAAATAATCCCCACATGTGTCACACCCTCAGTGCTTTCCAAATAGATGAAAGAAAGCTGAAGTAATTTTCTGAAGTTAATGAATTTTAACTTTTAAATTTTAAGTTAATGAAATGGTAATAAAAGACTGAAGATGACAGAAGAATCAAAAGGAATAGTCTTGAAGGCTGAATGTAGAACATGCCATGGCGCTCCTTCAATATTTCCTACATTTAGGGATCTGGAATTTGATATGGTATGGTATGATCAGCCTATATAAAGTGACATGAAATTTTAAGAACTATCCAAATAGAAGTTACCCTTCATTAGCCTTAATCTGATAATCTTACAAAGGATATTATCTAGTTCATTATTCAAGGTTTTTCTGACACGGATCCTCAGCAGAAATTTATTTCTGGTCTTCAGTGTTAGGAATAATAGTTCTTTCTTTTCTTTTCTTTCTTTTTTTCTTTTTAGAGACATGGTATGTTTACAAAAAAGCGTGCATTAAATACACATACCATCCTATTACTAACACTTTGCATTAAGGTGGTTGTTCTAGTTTGCTAGCTGCCAGAATGCAATATACCAGAAATAGAATGGCTTTTAAAAAGGGGAATTTAATGAGTTGCTAGTTTACAGTTCTAAGGCTGAGAAAATGTCCCAATGAAAACAAGTCTATAGAAATGTCCAATCACAGGCATCCAGGGAAAGATACCTTGGTTCAAGAGGGCCAATGAAGTTCACGGTTTCTTTCTCAAATGGACGGGCACATGGCGAACACAGTCAGAGTTTCTCTCTCAGCTGGAAGGGCACATGGCAAACACAGCATTATCTGATAGCTTTCTCTCCTGGCTTCTGGTTTCATGAAGCTCCCCGGGAGGCATTTTCTTTCTTCATCTCCAAAGGTGGCTGGCTCATGGACTCTCTGCTTTGTGGTGCTGCTCTCTCTGAATCTCCCAGTCTCCAAAATGTTTCCTCTTTTATAGGACTCCAATAAACCAATCAAGACCCATCCAAATGGGTGGAGACATGTCATCACTTAATCCAATTTAACAACCACTCTTGACCAAATCACATTACTCAGGGAGATGATCTGATTACAGTTTTAAACATACAGTATTGAATAGGGATTATTCTACCTTTATGAAATGGGATTTTGATTAAAACATGGCTTTTCTAGGGGGCATACTTCCTATCAAACCAGCACAGTGGTATATTTGTTACGATCTCGAAAGAACATTTTTATAACTATGTAATTATCTATAGTCCATTGTTTATAATAGGGTGCATGTGTTGTACAGTCAGTCCTATGCTTTGTTTTTTTTTTTAACTTTTTTTCTAATACCATTTATGCAACCTAAAATTCTCCCTTTTAACCACATTCACATACAATTCAGTGCCGTTAATTATGGTCACAATCTTTTGTTACCCCCACCACCATCCATTATCGAAACTTGTTCTATCAACTTAAACAGAAACTCTGTACAATTTAAGCATGAACTCCCCATTGCCTCTCCCCATGCCAGCCTCTAGCATGAGAGACAGCTATATTCTAGTTCTGACTCTATGAATTTGCTCATTCTAATAATTTCATATGAGCAAGATCATAAAATAGTTGTATTTTTGTGTCTGGCTTATTCCACTCAACATGTTATCAAGGTTCATCCATGATAATTCTTCACCTGAAAATTTGAATTGATTTTATCTATAGAAACTGATACTGTCATGAATGGCCATACTGAGAACTCTGCCTTAGCAACTAGAAGCAACTGTGCAAATAAATAGAGCTCTATGGCAAAGGTCAGCAAACTTTTCTGTAAAGGACTAGATGGTAAATATTTTCAACTTTGTGGGCCATACAGACTTGGTCAAAATTTCTCAACTCTACCCTTATAGTGTGAGAGCAGGCATAGACAATGCACAAATGAACAGGCATTACTGTTTTCCAATAAAACTATATTTACAAAAACAGATGATGGATGTAGTTTCCTAACCTAGCCCTCTGGCATGCTGTCTTAATTTTCTATGGCTGCTGTATCAAAATACCATGAACTAAGTGCCTTAAAACAACAGAAATCCATTGTCTTACAGTTATGGAGGCTAGAAGTCTGAAATCAAAATGTTGGCAGGGCCATGCATCTTTTGAAATCCATAAGGAAGACTCTGTCCCATGCCTCTCAAGATGCAGACAGATACATCCCAGCCTAAGGAACCACATTAAAACACTGGAGGAGAAACAGACTTTGGAACAACTAATCAAAGATGTTCATACAACTCTACTAAATAAAATCAGTGGGATGGCTAGTGACATAAAGGAGATTAAGAAGGCACTAGAAGAGCATAAAGAGGAATTTGAAAGGATAAATAGAAAAAAGCTGATATCACAGAGATTAAAGATGCTGCAGACCAAATAAAAAATACACTAAAGACACACAGTAGCATATCTGAAGAGAAAGAAGAAAGAATAAGCAACCTAAAGGAGTGAGGACAATTTATTTAAAAGACTCAAAATAGCAAATGGCAAATAAGATGGAAAATTTTGAATTGGATCTCAGGGGAATGATAGATAAAGCAAAGGGCACAAATATAAGACTTATCAGTGTCCCAGAAGGAAAAGAAAGATTGATGGGATAGAAAGATTAGTTGAGAATATAATGGGGGATACCTCCAACCCTTATAAAGGACAAAAATATGCACATAAAAGAAGTCCAATGAACTCCAAATAGAATAAATCCAAATAGGCCAACCCCAAGACACATACTAATCAGTCTGTCAAATGTGGAAGAGAAGCAGAAAATCCTGAAAGCAAACTACCCCAAAGAACAAGCAAACTACTACATACAAGGGAACTCAGATAAGGCTGAGTTCAGAGTACTCAACTGGCACTATGGAGGTGAGAAGGCAGTGTAATGATATATTTAAGATCCTGAAAGAGAAAGACTTCCAGCCAAGAAGTCTGTACCCATCCAAACTGTCCTTCAAAACTGAGGGAGAGATTAAAATTTTCACAGACAAACAAATGCTGAAAGAATTTATCAATAAGTGATCAGCTCTACAGGAAATACTAAGGGGAGTTCTGCCACTGAGGGAAAAAAAGACATGAGAGAGAGATTTGGAAGAGGGCACAGAACTGAAGAGTACCAATAAGGGTAACTTAAAGGATAGAAAGAGAAAGTGGGAAAAGAGTATATAGATCTGACAAATAAAATTCAAAGGATAACATGGAGGACTCAAGAAACACCTTTACAGTAACAACTTTGAATGTTAACAGACTAAACATACCAATTAAAAGATACCGATTGGCAGAATGGATTAAGAAATCAATCCAGTTATATGCTGCTTACAGGAGACTCATCTCAGACACAAGGATACAAATAGATTAAAGTGAAAGGATGGAAAAAGATGTTCCATATAAGTTGTAACTAAAGAAAGCAAGAGTAACTATACTAATACCAGACAAAATAGACTTTAAATATAAAGACATCATAAGAGACAAAGAAGGACACTATATATTAATTAATGAAAGGGACAATTAACCAAGAAGAAATAACAATCACAAATATTTATGCTCCCAATCAAGGAGCTCCAAAGTACATGAGACAGACATTGGCAAAACTAAAGGGAACAACAGATGTTTCAACAATAGTAGGAAACTTCAGTATACTGCTCTCTTCTATAGATAGAAAAACCAGACAGAGGATCAGCAAGGAAATAGAGAATTTAAACAATTTGATAAATGAATTAGACCTAACAGATATATATAGGTCATTACACCCCAGAACACCAGGATATACATTCTTCTCTAGTGCTCATGGAACATTCTCCAGGATAGATCATATGCTGGAGCAAAAACAGGTGTTTATAAATTTAAAAACATGGAAATTATTCAAAGAGCTTTCTCTGATCACAGTGAATGAAGCTGGATATCAATAACCACCAAAGAACAAGAATTTTTTGCAAATAATGGAGATTAAATAACACCACTCTTAATCAGTGGGTCAAAGAAGAAATTGCTAGAGAAATTGGTAGCATTCTGGAAATAAATTAAAATGAGAATACAGCATATCAGAACTTATGGGATGTAGCAAAGGCTGTGCTGAAAGGGAAATTTATTGCCCTAAATGCCTATATTAAAAAAGAAGAAAGAGTAAAAATCGAGGACTTAACTGCTCACATAGAGGAGCTTGAGAAAGAACAGCAAACTACCCCAAAGCAAATAGAAGAAGAGAAATAATGAAGATTAAAGCAGAGTTAAATGAATGGAAGAACAAAAGAACAATGAAAGAATCCATAAAACCAAAGGTTGGTTCTTTCAGAAAATCAATAAATCGATGGACCACTGGCAAAGCTGACAAAGAAAAAAAGAGAGAGGGTGCAAATAAACAAAATCAGAAATGAGAGGGGCTTCATTACCACAGACCCTGAAGAAATAAGAGAAATTGTAAGAGGATACTATGAACAACTATACACTAACAAACTAGACAACTTAGATGAAATGGACAAATTCCCGGAGACACACAAAAATCTACACTGACTCAGGAATAAATAGAAGATTGCAACAAACCAATCACAAGTAAAGAGATTCAAATAGTCATCAAAAAAAAAAAAAATCCCACAAAGAAAAGTGTAGGGCCAGATGGTTTCATCAGGGAATTTTCTCAAACATCCTAAAAGGAACCAACACCAATGTTATTCAAACTTTTCCAAACAATTGAGGAAAAAGGAACACTATGTAACTCATTTTATGAAGCTAACATCACTTTAGTACCCAAACTGAGGAAAATGCTATATAAAGGAAAACTATAGGCCATTATCCCTAATGAATATAGATGCAAAAATTTTCAACAAAATGCTAGCAAATGGAATCCAACAACAAATTAAAAGAATTATACAGAACAACCAAGTGGAGTTTATACCAGGAATGCAAGGATGGTTCAACACAAGAAAATCAATTAATGTAATATGACACATTAACAATACAAAAGGGAAAATCACATGCTGAAAAAGCATTCGACAAAATTCAACATCCTTTTCTGATAAAAACTCTTCAAAAGATAGGAATCAAAGGTAACTCCCTCAATACAATAAAGGGTATGCATGATAAACCAAAAACCAGCATCATACTCAATGAAGAAAGACTTAAAGCTTTCCCCCTAGGATTGAGAAGAAGACAAGGATTCCCTCTGTCACCATCATTATTCAACATTGTACTAGAAATTCTTTCTAGAGCAGTCAGGCAGGAAAAAGAAATAAAAGGCATCCAAATTGAAAAGGAAGAAGTAAAACTTTCATTATTTGCAGATGACTTGATACTATACTTGGAAAATCCTGAGAAATCTACAACAAAGTTATTTGAGCTAATAAACAAATTCAGCAAGTGGAGATATGAATGTGCAAAAATCAGCAATGTTTCTATACACAAGCAATGATCTAACTGAGGAGTCAGTTAAGAAAAAACTTCATTCAAAATAGCAACTGAAAGAATCAAGTACCTCAGAATGGTGTTAACATGTCCTTTAGGGACATAAAGGACTTGTACACAGAGAACAATATAACCTTATAAAAGAAATCAAAGAAGATCTAAATAGGTGGAAAGATACCCCTGCTTATGGATAGGAAGGTTAAATATAGTTAAGATGTCAATTCTGCCGAAATTGATGTACAGATTCAATGCAGCACCAATCAAAATTCCAACAACCTACTTTGAAGATTTGAAATAGCTAGTTACCAAATTCATCTGGAAGGGAAAGAAACCCTGAAGAACTAAAAGCATCCTAAAAATGAAGAACAAAGTGGGAGGATTAACACTTCTTAATTTTAAAACTTATTATAAAGCCACAGTGGTTAAAACAGCATGGTATGGGCACAAAGATGGAAGCATTGACCAATGGAATCAAATCAAGAGCACAGAAATAGACCACCAAATCTATGGCCAACTGATTTATGACAAGGCCCCTAAATCCACTAAATAGTCCTTTCCATAAGTGGGCATGATAGAACTGGATATCAATAGGCAAAAGAATGAAAGGAGACTCTTACCTTACACCTTATATAAAAATTAACTCAAAAGGGACCAAAGACCTAAATATAAGAACCAGTACCATAAGGCTCCTAGAAGAAAATGTAGGAAAGCATCTTCAAGACCTAGTAATAGGAGGTAGCTTCCTAAACTTTACATCCAAAGCACAAGCAACAAAAGAAAAACTAACTAAATGGGAATGCCTCAAAATCAAATGTTTCTGCACTGAAAAGACTTTGTCAAAAAGGTGAAGAGGCAGCCAACTCAATGGAGAAAATATTTGGAAATGACATATCAGACAAAGGTTTGATTTCCTGTATATACAAAGAAATCATACAACTCAACAACAAGAGAACAAACAACCCAATTATAAAATGGGCTAAAGATATGATTAGACATTTTTCTGAAAAGCAAATTATGGATGGCTCAAAATCACATGAAGAGATGCTCATTTTCATTAGCTATAAGGGAAATGCAGATCAAGACTACAATGAGATACCACTTCACATCTATAAGAATGGCTGCTGTTAAACAAACAGTAAACTATAAATGTTGGAGAGGATGTGGAGAAATTGGGACAGTTATGCACTGCTGGTGAGAATGTATAATGGTACAGCCACTGTGAAAGACAGTTTGGCGATTCCTTAGGAAACTAAATATTGAGTTGCCCTATGATTCGGCAATACCACTACTCGGTATATAACCAGAAAAGCTGAAAGCAGTGAAAAACAGAGATTTACACACAGATATTCATAGCAGCATTATTCATAATCACCAAAAGATGGAAACAACCCGAGTGCCTATCAACAGATGAGAGGATTAACAAAATGTGGTATATACATACAATGGAATATTATGCAGCAGTAAGACAAAATGGTGAGTGAAATAAGCCAGACACAACAGGACAGTTACTGTATGACTCCACTTTTATGACCATGGTAAAGGTAAAATAAGAGGCTTATAATACAGAATATAGGGGACCTAGAGATACATGGAAGCCAGAGATAGGTGAGCAGTTAGCTACTGAGGTTGAATTCAAATGTAAGGGAATAAATAGAAGTATAGGCAGTTTACTAGTGGAGACTTATAGTCTATAAGTAATACTATACTTATATAGTAGGTTAACTTATATAGAAGGTGAACATGATTGAAAGGGGTTGCATAGACCCATGTGTCCCACTGATTAACCCCATTAATATAAATAAGTTCTTATATGAACTACTCCAAAGGCATGACTCTTGTACAAAGAGTTTATAATTTGGGGGTATAGGAGGAAAACTGCCATTGCATGCTATGGGCTATATTTAACAGGAAAACATCAACACAGCAAAACCAGGGGTAAATAATGAGGGAAGGGACAAGAATTAAGGGGAGGTTTAGATTTTCTATTTGGTGAGGGTGGGTTTTCTGGTTATCTTTCTCTTGGAAACCATGAATTATCTAAAATTGAGAGTGCCAATGAATGGTTGACTTTGGAAATTATACACGATGCCTAATGAATGGAGGTGACTGAAGGATGCATTGACTGAGAAGTAGATTAGTGAACAATGGTATATACGTATGATTGAATATTGTGCTGCTACAAAAAAGGAACAAAATTGTGAGGCATGCAACATTGTGAATGAAACTGTGGGACATTTGGTGAGATAATAAACCAGAAACAAAAGAGAAATTATTGTACACTTATAGGAAAACAGGGGCCTAGATTGTAAGGTCTTATAGCAGTCACATTTAGTCCAGAGTGGTAATTATTATTTCTGGATTTTGAAAGGCTGTTTTATATGTGTATAACCTGGTATTTAGTGACCAGAATGAAGCCAACCAGGTCAAGATTAAGGTAATTCAGAACACAAGGGTAAGGAAGACATTGTTTATATTTTAGAACCTCATCTGCTCTTTGAGACCAAAGGAAGAAAGGTTTATTTTATCCAGAACCTAAATTTTCTGTAGCACATAATTTAACTCACCTGTCTGAATAGCTCATTTAAAGGATCCAAACACAGGGAGCCCAGAATAAGATTGAGGGCCATTAATCCAGTATAGCTTAATGTAATGCCTGGATACATCCCAGCATACATTAAGCAGATAATGAACAAGAATTGACTAAGTCCCTTGAGGGATGGGAGAAAAAAATATGAAACTATTAAACTTTACCACCAGGGAAACCCCAGATACTGTGTCAAACATTAGGGACACCCAAATCAATAGGCCAAGCTCTTGATCTTGAGGCTTGCTCTTGTGAAGCTTATGTTTGTAGTGGAGAAGCTTAGCCTACTTTAGGTATGCCTAAGAGTTACTTTTGTTGCTCAGATGTGGCCTCACCTCTCTAAGCCCAACTCTGCAAGTGAAATCATTACTCTCCCCACTATGTGGGACATGACATCCAGGGGTGAAAGTCTCCTTGGTGGCATGGGAGATGACCCCAAGGATGAGCCTGGCTCTGGCACTGTGGGATCAACAATGCTATTCTGACCAAAAGGGGGAGAAGAAGTGTAACAAATAAGGTATCAGTGGCTGAGAGAGTTCAAATAGAGTTGAGAGGCTACTCTGGAGGTCACTATTATGCAAGCTTCAGTTAGACATTGCTACCTATCATAACTTGCAGGCATTAGGTAACTTTCCAGAAACCTGCAACCTCCAGATGGGTACCTAACCTAGATAAGTCCTGAAACCTAGAGAGGCCAGCCTCTCCAGAATATCAACTAATTTCATCCCCCTATCCTATATTATTGACAGCCCCTTCCAACATGAAAAAGTTAGAATAGGCATATCCCAAATACCCCTAAAGAGTCCCTAATGATAGAATGTTAGCTAAATCATAATCCTGGTCTAAATCAACAGAGTGTCTTTAAGACAAGTCACTTTAACAGACCTCTGATTTTTCAAAATATAGAAACAGAGGAAAATTCTCTGCAATTATTTTTAACGTTGATATAGGCATGGTACCAAAGAATAAGTGTCCAAAGGTAAAGTTGAAATATTTTTAAACCACTGCTATCTTAACTAATTTTGTGGCAGTTTTTTAATTTGTATGGGGGTATTTAAACATAAATTATAATAAAAATTAATAATTCAGAGGAAAATGGAAGTGGAACTCAAAACTCTGTAACAGCTATTATTTGACAGTAGACAAATTTGTCCAAGGTCAAAGTAGCACTTTAAGGTAAAGTGAAAGAACATTTTAATATGTCCAAATCAAAACATGTCATTGTTGATGTTTTCTTTAAATTGGCAAGCTTCTTATAAAACAAAAACAAAACAAACACACCCAACAGAGTCATTTGCAAAAATTTAATGTGAGACTTTATGACTTTCTGCTCTTGATTATAGTATTTTCTTTATTATATTTGTATTTGTGAAAGTCAAGACATTTTATTTATTTTACATGCCTGATTTAAAATAGGTAAATGCAGTCTCATGCACAGCTTTCTTCCCCAGTTGGAACTGGAGTGCTCCAATGTGTATTAAAATGTGTTGGGGAAGCCAACAATTATTGCTGTTCAGGAGACAGAAGATACAAAATCATGGCGTGAAAAAGGAAAAATTTTTGAAGGGAGTAATACTTTATAACAGTTATACAGAAAAAGCCTACGTCAAATAGAAGGAATATATGCCTTATTAATTATAATTTTAAAAAATTAATAGGATACACAGAGAAAAAGCATTAGGTGAATTCTGACTCATTTTTTGTCAGAAGTTATTCACTCTTTCAATTGCTTACAGAGACAGACTGGAAATTAAAATGGGAAAGCTAATGTGAAATATTTCATAAGGGACAAAATTATTCCAAAGTAGATGATTTGAGAACTACTTCACTCTCAGTCAATGTTTACTGTGTATTTGGGAACTTAAGACATCCTAAGAGATCACTGAGTGTATGAGGGAGAAGCTTGTCTTCAGAGTTTACCTTCTGATCCAGAAGACAAGGATTGGTATCCAGAGTGCTGCTTCCAAATGACAGACATTGTGATTAAATAATTTCATTATATCATTTTTCAGCTCAACATCTTTCAGCAACTACCTGTTTTCTATCCTACCAAATCCAGATGGTCTTTCCTGTCCTTTAAGGATCTGAGTAGCTGCTTTCCCACTCCCCTCGTAACTCTGATTGACTTTAGTGATGTTATCTTAATGAAGCAAATCTTTTTTATTTCTCCTACTCCCTCAACCTCTCTCACATACATATTATGCTTGCTTCCCAACTGTCAGATTGAGGAGGTGGGGGCTTGGGTTGGGGAAGTAAATGGCAAGACTGGGGTAAAAGTGAGGTCTAAGTAGCCACACCAAAGCAGCTATCAGAGAATAAGAACCCGACCCCTAGCGATGGCCAGCAACAGGGAATGGCTGGGATGGTGCAAGCAATGAGGCATAAAGCTTTTTAAGTTGCTCACTCCCAAGCTCATGTTGGGAGGGAGCCAAGATGGGTCACCCTGTGTTTTTAAATGAGGGATACCCGGCCTCTGCCCCTTCATCCTCTCTAGACTCCTATTCTCATTTCTCTTCCATTGCATGTAATGCCCAGAATTCTTCACCTCCAGGACCCTTCCCAGTTCTACTCTGGTTGTTGTGTTACATCCCACTGTATATATTTCTCTGTAATCTGTCATTTGTAGGGTTCAGTGACTTCAAAGTATCCATATCTACCTGTGAAAAGAGACTATAAGCCGTTGGAGGGCAATGACACTATCCTACATAAAATTTTCACATCTTTCCCAACATATAGGAACAGCTTGTCCTGAAAGAATGTCCACTGAGTGTATAAATTAGAGGCATTTTAGACCCCAACACCCATGTTTTAATGGTCACGCATATAAACCGCATGCATAATACAGTAGTTCTTTCCTTTATATCTTTAACTGTTGACATACGTGAATTATTTTCTCACATCATAGCACCACCCATATTTTATAAAGTTGAATGGAGTTCCCCCTTGTTTCCATAGCACCTAGAGGTATCTCATAGTGAAGAACATCAGCCACCTCCTACAGCCAGTAGTACTAAATATTTGAGTTGCACGCTTTGTGAATAACTCCATATTTCTTCTTCCATTTTTCCAGTTTCATTATGGTGATGATAATTTTACAATGAGGGGAGGTTCTTCATAAAGTATGTTGAAAAAGAAAAACCTATCCTGATTTTACATATTTCACGTCTTGATTTTATATACCTTGTCATATACTGATAGCACACTCAAATATAGCTCCCAAGAAGTTGAATCTTAATGACATTTTAATTTTGTTAATTCCAAGTCCAATAATTTGGAAAAGAGTGGGTCAAACTGTGACTTTATTTGGGAAGCCCATTATTATATCTCTGTCTTCAATCTCCCTAAACTCAGCCTACAACAAATATGGAAAATAGTACACAGACAATTCCCGTCATTTTGTTAAAGCAAAACACCACTCTCCTGCTCCAGAGAAAATATTTTGTTATCCTAGGCTAAATGACTTTACAACATTTAAAAATAAAGGAACATTTATTTCAAAATATCCTACAGTGCAGATTTTTTTTAGGTCAGACTCACCTGCAATTTTTCCTAATGTTTTTATCTGCAATTTTTCCTAAAACTTACTTTAGGAAACTTTTACTGCATTTACTGCACTGTTGAATGTCATTTAAGTTTAGGTTTCATTTTCACTTTAGATTCAGTAGATGCATTTTTTTTCTACTAACTTGTACAAAACCCAATTTTTTGCACCAGCATTGGACTCTCTAATTATTTCTTTAAAAACTTCATAATCCCTTGCTTTTCAGTGCATTGCTTGTATGGAAATAGGCAGAATTTACCTTAATTTTTCTCCAGTCCTTATCTCATGTAACAAGAATCTCATGGTACATAACAAAAAAATTAAGTAACTATGTTGATGGCTGTTTTCTCTGTTTCCCTCAATCCATTTGAAACCCCATAAGTTTTAATTTTATGTTTTAATTTTATGTTCTTACTTAATCATGCAAATTCAAAAAAACATCATTTTTCTTTTCATTGTTTTTATTATGCTACTGCCATCTATGGGCCCTATTCATACAATTTTGGTTTGGAGTTTAAAGAAATCTAGAAAAAAGTTCAATGCTTTGTATTTCTTTGCTTTTCTTTTGAGCTGTTTTGTTCATCTGAATCTAAATTTGCATTCTCACATTAAAATGCTGTCATTATCTTGGTGGTTGTGTTTAAAGTGTTATTTATGGATATATTAGACCTATTTTGTTTGTTTTTCAATAACAAAATCATATGATCATTGAATTTAGGATTTAGAGCCTAAAAGACCATCTAATCCTCACCTTTCATTTACAAATAAGAAAATCAAGACCCTAAGTGACTTTTCCCTAGAGTCAAATGGCTGTCATTAAGAGAAGCTAAAGTATCACCTATACTTACATATTTTAGCCCTGTACTAGTGATTTAAAATTTACATTTCTTTGCCTTGAACAAGCAAAAATGTTTGGTTCCTAACAGCTGAAGTTTTATTTCTTTTAAAATGAACTAAAGATGAGCTATTTTAAATATATAATCTTTTCATCGCTTATGTCATCCTGTTTTAATTAACTAATTCATGTATTTGTCTCATGAATTGATTTATTTCTGTCCTTGAGAAAGTTTAAGATTTCATTACATGGCAAAAATATTTACATATTAAATTTAAGTAAGTATTATTTAGGGATTAGAGGGAGGAAAATACAATGTAATCTTTCATTTCTTTGTAGCAATCTCCAAACACAAAAGGAGGAAGAGAGGGAACCAAAGTTTGACTGCTATTATTGATTTTAACCGCAAAAATATTTTGAAAGTCTAATAGCAAGAAATTTCAGTGGACTTTTCAAAAATGTTTATACTTCTTCCCCAAAAAAGTTGGAATGTAATGAAACACACTGGCCTCTAACAATTATGCAATCTTGAAGACCACATATTCACTACTGTTTCTGACACCACATTATTTTACTTACTATACCCCAATTGTGTTGCTAGCCCTGAGAAATCAGCATCTCCAAAAAAATCATGTCAGATTAATCATTACTGAGAATTTAAAGTCTACACTTTAAAAACTGAAATTGATAGTGGATCAGCCCACTCTCTCCTTAACCTCTGAATATCTCTCTACCTTCACAGGGAGCAAAACAATGATGTGGTAGGTAACCATTTACTCAATACTAACCAAGGTCTCTTGAGCTGTTGATCAAGTAGTAAAAAGGTAGTCTACTGCTTTTTATATTTATCTTCCAAGGAGATTAATGGCTATTTTGATTATCCTTTGCAGAATGCAGAGAGAATTTATGTCAAGGAAGTTCTATGCTACATAGGCTAAGCCTAAAAACCCTACAGAGAAATTAATGTACTTCCAAGAAAGGGATTTACCTGCCCCCAGCCAAATGTCCTTATAATGGATGCCCATTGTAAATAGGAAAATAAATCATTTCTCAATGGTCCCTGTGCAGAAAATAGAACTTGTTTGTCTCTTTTGCTAATCACTTTATAAACAAGGTAGGAAATAATGTGAAAGTGCTTTCAAGTAAATGTGGCCATATTCTAATAGCATTTATTAAAAAGAAAAATAATTATAATGAACATTTACTGTGTGTTTGCCATACAGTTTGACAACTGAGTTCAAGCTCTTAAAAACAATATTGTAAATTTACTATGTGCAAAGCTCTGGATTAGATGCAGGAAATTACAAGTATGAGTAAAGTCCACTCTTTGTTCCCAAAAAAGATTGTGGCCTCATTGAAGAAATAATTTTCAAATCACTAGAACACATCACAAATCTATGCATAAGAGAGACACAAACCAAGTGCTATCGGATAAGCATTTTAGAAGAGGCATTTTTTAGACTGAATAAAAGCATAGGTAACATCTGAATAGAAGTTAGGGCCAGGAGTATATTGCAGACAGAAGAAATGGCAGAAGAAAAGGTAAGCTAAGTGTGAAATTTTGAATGTGCTAAATTAATGTCAAGTTACCTATTTCACAAGCACTTCAGGTAACATTAACTTTTTTTATTGTGAAAAATAAACATATATACAAAAAAGCAATAAATCTCAACGTACACTACAATTAGTTGTAGAACAGATTTCAGAGTTTGGTATGAGTTACAGTTCCACAATTTTAAGTTTTCATTTTTAGCTGCTTCAAGACACTGGAGACTAAAGGAAATATCAATATAACGATTCAGCAATCATACTCATTTGTTAAATCCTATTGTGTTAGTTTGCAAACGGTCAGAATGTGATGTACCAGAACTGGAACGGCTTTTAAAAAGGGACATTTAATGAGTTACAAGTTTACAGTTCTAAGCCTATAAAATTGTCCAAACTGGAGCATCCAGGGAGACATCTTAATTCAAGAAAGGCTGATGGGTCTGGAACAGCTGTCAGCTGGAAAGTCGCATGACTGGCATCTCCTGGTCCCTCACTCCTGGGCTCCTTCGCTTTTAGCCTCTGTTCCTGTGGGGGTTCCTCACTTTGCTTCTCTGGGGCTGGCTTTTATCTCTTGGCTTCCCTTGCATCTCTCCAGGTTTTGGCTTGCTTAATATTTCATGGGAAGGCACACAACAACATCTGCTGGCCTCCAAGCATCTTGAAATAAATGTGTGTCTGCCCTCTCTATCTGCTCTGAAGTTCTTGTTGGTTCTCTCTGTCAGCTCAGTCATTTCGGTCATTTCTGACTCTCTCCAAAATGTTTCCTCTTTTAAAGGATTGCAGTAAGCTGACCAAGACCCACCTGGAACAGATAGAGTCACATCTCCATGTTATGAAAAGGTCACATCCACAATTGGGCATGTCACATCTGTGGAGATAACCTAATCAAAAGTTACTGCCCTACGGTATTATATTAGGATTAAAAGAAACAGCTGCCTCCACAAAGTTGAATCAGGATTAAAACATGGCCTTTCTGGGGTATGTAGTATTTTTAAACTGGCACACCTGTTTTCTCTGATATAACTTCACATTCTTTTATCTTTCTCCTGATATTTAGGGGTATTTGGGCTATGCACATTCTAACTTTTCCAAGTTGAAAAGGGTTGTCTTTAATATGGGATAGGGGGATAGGACTAGTTGATGTTCTGGAGAGGATGGGCCTTCTAGGTTTCAGGACTTATTTGGCCTAGGAACCTATCTGGAGGTTATAGGTTTCTGGAAAGTAATCACAGTGTATGGAACCTTTGTAGAATCTCAGATAGAGCCCTAGGTGTCCTTTAGGGTTGGCAGGAATGATTTTGGTTGGGGTTTGGCAAACCATGGTAAGTAGCAACATCTAGCTGAAGCTCGCATAAGAACAGCCTCCAGAGTGGCCTCTGGACTCTTTGTGAAGTCTCTCAGCCACTGATACTTTATGTGTTACAATCCTTTCCCCACTTTTGGTCAAGAAGGCATTGTCTGTGTTTGCTCTTTGGAAAAATGCCTATTCATATCTTTAGCCCATTTTATAATTGGGTTGTTTGTTCTTTTGTGATTGAGTTGTGTGATTTAGGATATCAACCTTTATCTGATACATGTATATAGGATATCAACCTTTATCTGATACATGATTTCCAAATATTTTCTCCCAGTGAGTTGGCTGTCTCTTCACATTTTTGACAAAGCCTTTTGAGGCACAAAAGTATTTGATTTTGAGGGATTCCCATTTATCTATTTTTCCTTTCATTGCTTGTGCTTTGCAAAGGTGTAAAGTTTAGGAAGCTACCTCTGATTACTATGTCTTCAAGATGTTTCCCTAAATTTTCTTCTAGGAGTTTTATAGTACTTGTTCCTATATTTAGGTCTTTGATCCACTTTAAGTTAACTTTTGTATAGGATGTAAGGTAAAGATCCTCTTTCATTTTTTGACTATTGATATCCAGTTCTCCCATGCCCATTTATCAAAAAGACTATTTTGTCTCAGTTCAGTGGTTCTGGGGGACTTGTCAAAGATCAGTTGACCATAGATTTGGTGGTCGATTTCCTTGCTCTTGATTTGATTCCATTGGTCAATACTTCTGTCTTTGTGCCAGTACCATGCTGTTTTGACCACTGCGGCTTTATAATAAGCTTTGAAATCAGGAAGTATTAATCCTTCCATTTCATTCTTTTTTTTAGGATATTTTTAGCTATTCAAGGCCTCTTTCCCTTCCAAATGAATCTGATAACTAGCTTTGCCAAGTCTTCAGAGCAGGTTATTGGAATTTTGATTGGTATTGAGATGAGTCTGTAGATTATGAGCAGGGAATGTCTTTCCACATATTTAGATCTTCTTGATTTCTTTTAGTATGTTACGTACTTTTCTGTGGACAACATTAACTTTTAAAAGATAAACTCAAGGTTAGGCTGGAAACTTTCTTAGTTTGCCAAGTCTGCTATGACAAATACCACAAACTGACTGACTTAAAACAACTGGAATATATTATCGCAGAGTTTTAGAGGCTAGAAGTCTAAAATCAAGGTATCAGCTGGTCACATTTTCTCCAAAGTATATAGCATTCTGGTTGTGGCTTGCTGGGAATCAATCTCTGCCTCTATCACATGGTAATCTTCCACTTTCCGTCTCCTCCTATGGTTTCTACTATTATTTTGTCCGCTTTCTTCTGCTTACAAGGTCTCCAATCATTTTGGGCTAGGACCTTCCATAATTCATTTTGGCCTTAACATTTTCAAAGACCCTATTTACAAATAAGTTCATACGCATCTCTGCAGAACCAGGGGTAAGAATGTGAACCTATTCTTTGTCTGGAACATGAGTCAATCTACCACAGAGACATATGATGACAGTCTTATGAATCACAGTACATTTGCAACTTATTTAGATATAGAGCATAAGTAGGAAGTTCTATGAATTCAGCTCTGATAAAAATGAGGATAAATAAGAAGCTAGGAGTAGTAGAACAATGAAGGAAACTTACTTTAAGTGGTTGGGACAGAATAAAGATGTAAATCAGAATGGTGGTGACTGAAATAAATATGTAGATAGTTATAGGAAAAGTTGTGATAATGGACTGTCCTATTACTTAGCATTAATTGATTGGATGTTGGAAGGATGGAGGGGTCAATAGGTTTGAGTCTGAATGACCTAAAGAATTATGCTGCCATTAGGGATAGGGAAATCAGAAGAATGGGCATATCTGGAGGGAAAGAAGATAAGTTTCCCATGCCAATATTGAGTTCAAGTTGCCAAAAAGCTTTCATACAGAGGATTCAGAATGCAGTGCAAATCCAAAGGCGAGGACCAAAGAAGTTCATTTTGGACATTGAAGAGATCATTAAAATCATGGAGTGGTTGGAATTGGGAATGCTTAGCAATAAACACCAACGAAAACCCCATCTATAAAGCCTTATTTCCAGAACCACAGGAAGAAAGAGAATTAGAAAAGGCATACAGAGGTCTTCAAATAGGCAAGGAGAGAACCAGGAAAAGTACCACAGAAACAAAAAAGAGGAGAAGGCTTCAAGAAGGAGACAATCAGCAGTCATCAAATGATTCAGGCAAGGGAAAGACAATGAGAACTAAGAATAGACTATAGATTATATCTATAAACAAAATATAAATGATGTTTGAAAGAAGATTTTTACTATAGACACCCTCCAAAAACTATCAAAAGACCTGCCTTTTACCAACATGGTCAACTGCATACTTATTCTCAATTGCTTGTTCACTCTCCATCTTTGCCACACTTCTCCATAGAAGGAATTTACTTCCAACCCCACTGACTCTGGAGTTAGCCATATGACTTGTTTTGGTCAACACGATGTAAGCAGACATGATTTTTGCCACCTTCTAGCAGAAACATACATTGTGCTTGCATGGTTAGGATCTGCTGCCCTTATGCTCTGTCCTCTGCCATGAGAATTACATGACCCAGATAGGGGCTGCTCCTGCAGCCTGGGTCCTGGAATAGGAAGATATATGGAACAAAGCCTAGCCAATTCCAGCCATGAGTTAGAAACAAATGTTTGTTCTTATAAGCCACGGCAAAAGCTTGACCAATGCACCACCTTCAGAAGACAAAGTGTTTAAAAGTTTAAGGGTCTTTGAAAATGTTGCTTTACGTATTTCCTTGAGGTATATAAATTTAAAATAAACTACATTAATCAGTGTCATACACCTGAAAGTTTGAAATTCATTCAAGGCATTTTCACATAAATGTGAATGTTTGTAAAGGACCTCTTATAATATGAGGTATAAGGCATGCTTTCTTTTCATTTGCCTCCATGAGCTCTTTAATAGCTATACAGCCACACTCTCCCTGTACTTGGATTTACTGTGGAAAGTATTTTTCCTCCCTGTTATTGTTGGCAAAAACTGCATCATTCTGGTCTGTTCAGTATTCCAACAATCTGTACTGCCAATTATGCTATTACAATGTCTCTTAAGACTTCCTCCACTGTTCCTTTATTCTTGGTACCTCTTCTGATTTATGAGTTGTTTTATGGCATTATAATGTGACTCATGACATATAGTGGCAACACACTGAATTATCCTGATTTAAATAAATAACTCACCATGTGAATATTTTCAGGCATTTTTAAATGTAATATTTCCCCCCTTGACTTGGCCTGTAAATTCAATGACATAATAATTAAAACAAAATATTTTAGCCTAGAATGTGTACAAGTTTTCCTTTGCTACTTCTATTTGTGATATTATTAGAAACTAAAACTACGTGTTTTTGAAGAAAGCTAGTGCACTGCTTTGCAACTTGAGGGTTTCTGTCATTTATCTTCAAAATGTTTCCAAAATCATTATGGATGCTCAAGTACCTATATAAGAATATTAACAATGTAGTTATTTAATTATATTCCACATCAGGTAATAAAGATGCAAAAAAAAATTTTTTTAAGTAAGTAGCTACACTATTTTCATTTTACATATAGGTCAGTGCCATGTGGTCAGAAGCATATAACTGATAGTAATCTGTCATATCTGAAAAAAAAATGAGATTGAAAACATGCCCCTGAATGTGCTTATTATTTAGAATGCAGAAGTCTTATCTGTGACTACTGTTGACCCAAGTAGGAGGCAATAGGTACAACAATTGGGGTAGCTGTTAAGCCCAGGAAGGTCAAAAGAAGCAGATAAAAAAGTGATGGGAAGTGAAAGATGAAAGGATCAAAAAAAATCAATAAAACAATTATTATTTTATTAAATAATAAAACAATAAACAGGTTGCAAGATGAGGCAAAAATAAAGGTTCCAAGATGAGGCAAAATGAGGAGAGAAAACACTCAATAGGAAATATACAATGAGGTTTGCTTTGAGAAATCATTCCCATAAAAGGAAATGTGGATTCCGTCGAAAACGTGTCTGTCCAAAGGCTCTTTTCCCTGCTTTTATTACTTGAAATGTTCAGTTCTTATTAGTCAGTAAATAATAGTACTCCTAACATAATTATGTTCTCAAGAGACCATTTAATTATAGTTTCAACATTCAGTGATTTGATCATCAAAGCAAAATACTCTGATATCATGATGTTTCTCCTGGAGCGTAGTCAAAAACTATAACCCACTCAACCCTTGGATTTTCCTTTATTTCCACTTAAAAAGTTTCCCTTGGATACATATGGAAGAAAATATGGTCTATCAATTTTACTAATTTCTTCTTTCAGAAATGAAGCATCCATAAGTTTGCTCTTAATGAGCCTCTTCACCCTCCCTGAGCCTGCAGAGAGGCAGCTCTGAGCTTGGAAATGAGGAAGTGGGAGTGGTGCTCCTTGAACATCTGTCCCAACTCAACCTCCAACTTCAGGTGTTAGTTCAACTGTGGAAGCCAGGGAGGACCAGGAAAATTTCTATATTTTACCTTTTCTCAAATATCTCCACAAATTGAGGGGGGGCGGGCCAAGATGGCGGCTTAGCAATGTGCGCATTTTAGTTCGTCCTCCAGAACAACTACTAGATAACCAGAAACAGTACAGAACAGCTCCCGGAACCACAATAGTGACCGGACACACAGCGTGCCCAGGTCTGGAGCATCTAGACCGATTACAAGTCTCCGGAATCGTAACTTCCACAAGGCGCGGTGCCCGGCGCCCCTCCCCCATAGTCGGGCTTCTCAGAGGGAAAGGAAAGAGTAGCAGGGACTGAGTCCAACCAAGCACCAATTGCAGCATTAATAAACAAATTCTGATTACTAAAAATAGGCCC